>CM021109.1:592494479-592652500 GCA_007115665.2 Sequoiadendron giganteum
GAGAGAGATAGGAGTGAATGAGTGAGAGAGAGAGACTTGATAGAGGGAGAAGGGGTAGGAGGGAGAGACTTGAGAGAGAGAGAGAGAGTAGAGGGTTAAGGGTAGAGGGTTTAAGGGTTTAGGATTTAAGGGTTAAGGGTAGAGGGGAGAGAGATAGAGGGAGTGAGTGAGAGAGAGATATTAGGGTTTATGGTTTAAGGTTTAAGGGATTAGGTTTTAAGGCATAGTGTATAGGGTTGAGGGTTTAGGGATAACTAAGAGACCAAGATGGCTAAGGGGGGTGGATGGCTAAGGATAGAGAGAGAGAAAAGAAACCTATAAAAAATCAACTTTCTCATAATTCAAGCATGTTTTGAAGTAGTTGATATGTAGCCATTTTTAAGCAAGACATAATGTGCTCGTGTTATAACACAAGCACATTATAACATGAGCATGTTTTGTCTTGCTCTAAAAATGGTAAAAAAATCCATATACCCATGATCTCTAGGCCCACATTTTGCATATTCTCCTGGTTATGCCCATGTTCTGACAAAAAGAAGCTTTTGATGCTTTTTTGAAGTGTGCATGCAAGTTTGTCGGATTCCACCACCTTTTTATGATATTTCCACCACCTTTGCATGAAATAGGAGATTTTTTACATTGAAAGGCATATAATATCAGTTCAAGTCTCAATATCATTCAAGACATATATATACTTGATGTTTGGAGGGAAACAAGATTTTGAAAAACTCAAATTGTTGAGGAGTTTGAAGAAAGAATCAAAGGCTACATAATTGGGTAGAACTCCTCCATTCAAATCTCCATTTTTTTAGGTATGTGAAGTCTATACACATTTTCTTTATATTTTCTATCATTCTATTTTGGCTTGTTTTGATTTTGTTATTTTGCATATTCCATGTTCATCATTGTTTGTTTGTCATTATAACCTTAGCTTGTCCATGCATATTTTAAATTACACAATTCTTTACACTTTCCAATTACATTTTTAAACCACATCTCTTTGAGGCATTTTGTTAAAAAATTGACTTACCTTGTGTATGCTTCCATATTTTGTATACAAATATATATGATAGAAGTTATAAGTATGTAAAATAATACATCATTTCTCAATCTTTTTCTATGGATGTGCATACCCCTCTCCAAAGCTTTGATTTTGGTATAGGCATGGGGTATGTTGGAAAATGTATTGGAATTCGGTTTTACACCTAGAAATTGAATATTCTTGAATTTTTCTAAAGCCTTTTCAACAAATCCATTTTGTGCATATCCTGCAATCATTCTAGTCCATGAGGACATATCTCATTGATGTATTTTGTCAAATAGTTCTACCAAGCAGCTAATTGCCTTGTCTATGCTACCAAAATTTTGATACATTTCTACCAAATCATTTTATCAAACAACATAGACAAGGCAATCAGTTGTTTGAATAAATGCCTCAAAGAAATGGGGTCTCATGGTGATGTGCATTTTTTCAAATAGTTGATTGCATTGTCTATGCTACCAAATTTTCCATACACGTCTCTAGAAAATTGGAATATATACTCCTCCCACATTGATAGATCTTTGAATCTATTTTGGTTTTCATCTCTATTTATAAATTTACCTCATCACTAATATTTTGATATATTTTTAATGTTTCCTTGATTAGTATACCTACAAGGGATGGTAAACCTTCTCTCCACTATTTCAAGACTCTTTATTCAAGGCTAAGTTAGCAACATGGGGAAGATGCAACCTATCTTGCAATCATGGCATGCCACAAGAACACATTTCCTTAAGGCATTGGATCCAAAAATTCATGTGAGGATTGGAAAGCTAGTGAGCTCACTAGCTTTTCAATGCGGTAGGGTTGACAAGGTAGGGGCTGCATGAAAAAATGCCTCATAGAAAGGGGGTTTCATGGTGATGTACCATACCTTAGTTACATCACCATGAGACCCCATTTATATGAGGAATTTTTTTATGCAGCCCCTACCTTGTCAACCCTATCACATTGACAAGCTAGTAAGCTCACTAGCTTGTCAATGTGATAGGGTTGACAAGGTAGGAGAAGTATGGAAAAATGCATCATAGAAATGGGGTGTCATAGTGATGTACATCACCGTTATACCCCATTTCTGAGGCATTTTTTCATGTTGCCCCTACCTTGTCAACCCTATTGCATTGAAAAGCTAGTGAGATCACTAGCTTAAGAATGCTCACATGAATTTTTGGATCCAATGCCTTAAATAAATATGGTCATGTGGCAAGCCATGATTGCAAGATAGGCTCAAAATAGAAGCATGGAAAAGGCATGTGAATTGTTTGACAATAATGTTTTGGTAGACATGTATGCAAAATGTGGTACCCAAGACAAGCTAGTGAGCTCACTAGCTTGTCAATGGTCACATGAGTTTCTAGATGGAATTCCTTAAAGAAATGTGGTGATGTGGCATGCCATGATTGCAATATAGGCTCAAAATGGAAGCATGGACAAGGCATGTTAATTTTTTGACAATAATGTTTTGGTAGACTTGTATGCAAAATGTGGTACCCATGACAAGCTAGTGAGCTCACTAGCTTGTTAATACGGTAGGGTTGAGAAGGTAGGGGTTGCATGAAGAAATTCCTCATAGAAATGGGGTGTCATGGTTTCTATGAGGAATTTCTTCATGCAGCCCCTATCTTGTCAACTGTACCGCATTGACAAGCTAGTGAGCTCACTATCTTGTCATGGGTACCACATTTTTCATACATTTCTACCAAAACATTATTGTCAAAAAATTCACATGCCTTGTCCATGCTTCCATTTTGAGACTATCTTGCGATCATGGCATTCCACATGACCACATTTCTTTAAGGCATTCCATCCAAAAATTCCTGCGATCTTTGTCTATGCTAGAAATACTCTTCTACAGGATGACTATAAGTTATTTGTATGAAGCCTTGAATGACATATATTTCATTTATTTGTATGGATTCATTTATTAGGAACTAATATTTGTCTCATTATCATGCTATAGGTAAAATTATTCACCATGTAGAGGAAATGAAGAAGGAATAAACCATCAAAGGAAAAGTATGAAACTGATAAAGAAAATAAAAAAGAATGGATATGGGAAAATTGCTAGAAGAAGAAATTGGATACGATTGATAAAAACATGCCAATTGAAGAGGAACCTCAACTAGAAAAAAGAAAAAAGGCATTGGCAGCACAATGGGAACAAATGTGAAAGCATCGTGCTAAGATAGATTTGAATACTGTAGTTGGAGACACACACTCTACCACAAGTGAATACGAAGGGACACCATCTACCACAAGTGAATATGGAGGGACACCATCTACCACAATTCAATATGGAGGGACACCATCCACCACATCTCAAGTTGAGAGTACATCATCACTCGCATTTGATGAAGTAGGTGCACCATCATTCCCATGTCAACCTCAAGGTATGTCATCTATTCCACCCTCGATGGGAGGTATGTGATCTAGCCCATCTCACTTAAATATTAATGAAATTCCTAATGTTGAGATATATGTACATAGGAGAACACCACCTAAATTTTTTCATAGAAAACCAAAGTATTTGATTAATATTGATGAGAATATTTTGCAGCCAATGGAAGGTAAGATTCTAGACGCACTTGTAGAAGATATGTTGATAAGATTTGGAAATTATTCTTTGAAAGGCTAAGCGAGACTGCAAGATGTCAACTATTTGTTGAAATGATGTGAGGTATAAAGTATAGAAACATCATGAAGATTCTTGGGTTGAGAACATCAAAATTTTCAAGTGAAAATACTATTGTGAAGAATCTAATGGATGCTTATCAGAGTGTGGGTAAGACCTCACACTCAAAGGATAGTAATGTCACTTGACATGTCATTACAATGACTTTGTTAAGTAGTCAAATAAGGTGATCTTGTTTCATTAGAAAGATGAGTCAATAATTGATAATTAATAGAAAAACTTTATCAAGAGTAGTTCAAAGGTGCCAAAGAATTGAGGGCACCATATCAAATGAATTATGGGCATTCTCGGGGAGACTCCCACAAAAAGATAAACACATTGTTGAAGCATTGAGAACACTAATTGAAGAGTATTAGAATAATAACACAAATCCATCTCCGAATCAAAGGGATGCGATGAGAAGAAGAATTGGTATTTGGAACTGTGAGCCACATCCAAAGTATTTTTTGGATACGACTCAAACCCAATTTATTCATAAATTTCAAGAGGCTTATCCTCAAATTCAAATTTCTTAAAGATATTTTGAAATGCTTAAACCTTTTTATGTCAAGATTAATCACACATGCACTACTTGTTGTAGATTACATATTGAATTCTCTAGCCATTATGATGGTTATCATTCTATATGTTTAGATTTGTATACTAAGGATGTTTTGCAGGATTGTGGCATACATGCCCAACCAACATCTTCAAGAGAGTTCTTATCAAAAAAATTATATGAAAGAGAGGATGACCAAATATTCTATAGGAAACTATGCTCTGATAGTTCATGGCAGCGTTGTAGTGGCTTGCAATGTATGTCGGTATGTCAACATATGGAAAGCAACTAGTAGAGTTCGAGAAATATAAAATAGTGGCATACATTACAAAAGATAGTACATCAAGAAAAAATGTGTGATTTGGTTATTCAGTAGATTCCAGTGTATCAATTTATGTCTACATTTCATGACAATATAGTGTATGAGTATGCGAGGCATACCCATAGAGCTTGATGGTTGGACTTGCAATTCAAGTTATGCAAGGACACCTTTCCACTTGGTAGCATAGTTTCAATGATTGACTTTGTAGAAAGCCACACTCTACAACCACAACATGAGGTACAATCACAATATTATAACTCCACATAGGTTTCTATATTTGTGCACATAACATTCATTCATGCAGTTGATAGTACAAAGGACCAAAGGAAGGTATTGAGGGAGTACCACTTTTATATTTGTGATGATCATACACATTCTCCAGAATTCATGCAAGGTTTCTTCCAGTTGTTCTACAATGATTTGGCTTAGAGGAGCATAGCATACAGTCAACATATCATATGGCTGAATAACTGTGCAACATATTTAAATAACTCGCACATGTTCTACTAGTTGAGCAAGATGCATGTCATTACAGGTGTTCAACATATGTGGAAATTTTGTGAGGATAGGCATGGAACGTGGGAGCATGATGGTGCAGGAGCATGTGTCAAAAGAGCATTATCATGAGAAGAGTTAAAGTATAAAGACAATGCAAAGTTGACAGATTCAAAATCAATCATCTAGTGGTGTAATTATTTGATGGGTCCAGGTAATGAAGGTAAGTCTTCAGTTCATATATTTTTTGGTTGATGGATGATACTAACATTGCACCATATGAGGATTATTTTACATTGATAGGATCGAGTGAGCTACACTCTTTCCTTAGCTCAAATGAAGGTTCATGGAGTATCCATACGTAAAAGATGGCATGCTTTTGTTCTTCATGTGCAATGCAAGCCTGGGATGATTGTGAGTCAAAAGAGTGGGTTCGGAAATGGTGGTTAAGCTATCTTAGCCCACTTCACACATATTTCCCTTCGACAACATTGGAACTAACACAAATGGAATCATCAGTTGACTTTGACCACATATCAGATCTAGTTCAACCAGGTAATATATCTACTTGCATAGTTTTTGAAATTCCTATTGTTATCTTACTTTGTAGTGTATTTGTAATGACTAATTTCATCTAATTTGATGCAAATATCAATGTAGGGCATGCTTATGTAGTTATTGCAAATGAAAACAACAAAGAGGTAAAAAATTATTACATGTGTCATGTTGAGGCCAAAAAGAAATTGGAGGCCCCAGTTACAGATGGAGAAAACATCGAATACCCTACAAGATCAATTTTTGTTACTAGAACATGGCTTAGAAGGTACCCACATAAGAGTGTTAATGTTTGGTTGTTTGAGGAATTTGACACACATCAGAAGATTCTTCATTACTTGAACCTTGTCATGGAATCTAGTGTTCATTTGATCAAATATGGGGGTAGACCTTTGAACAAGACCTTGTGGAAGGTGCGTGAGTCTGACCATGAGGAAATACTTGAAACAATAAAGAGTAGAGAAGACCCAAATGGTTCATTGGATTAATTTGTAAGTATGCACATTAATTTGTATGATGCCAATACTATGATACCAATGCTATCATCTAATTTTTATATCATGTATGTAGGTGATTTATGAAGTTATCTGACTTGAAAATGTATCACACTTTATGTTTAGAATTGTGGCAAAGGATACAGAGTTCAATGGTATTTTATTTTTTCTCAAAAATATGCAAAAAAGAATGATGTAGGGATTTCTCAATAGATTAGTAAACTAAGTGGAATATTAAATTGTGTTCTTTTTATAATAGGTTAAAATTTTCCAAAAGGTTGGAAATTAATAGTTTGGTTATGTTCTATTCATGTTCATCCTCATGACTTTGAGGACCCTCTAAAGTGCAATCCTGATAGATGGGAGGTATGCTTGATATTCATATAAAAATTATCTTTTCAAATATTCAATGGACTAGATTGACTAGTGATAAGTTATAAGATATTGCATAATTGAGCACACAAGTTTTAGATTGTTGACATATCACATGTTTATTTGAATTGATTATGTGATTATCAATATTTACAATCTCTTTTCTTTGTTTAGGTGGGAGCTAGTAAACCCAAATAAGTTATAAAGTATATGCCAAATCCAAGACTAGCAGATGGTACTAAATTATTCATTTGAAGTTAGCATCATCATGAGCACCTATGGTGTAGACATTATAAAAGTTTGTGTGAAGCTTAGCGAGGGAATTTCAAGTTATTCACTTGAAGTTAACCTCATCATGAGCACCTATGATGTAGACATTATAAGAGCATCTTGAATTTATGTGACATTGTAAAAGATCTATGCCAACAAAGTACCTAAGGCATCCTTGAATCCTATTTTTTGGTTATTATGAGAGAATATTGTAAGCTAAGTTTGTGTGCATGAAAATAGGGCACATTGATTCAATATTTGATTTATGTGGGGTGTTGGAATTTACATAGGTTGATTTTTTTCTCATGATTTTGTATTACCACTTGATAGTTTTGAGAAAGAATTTTGCATACAAGGACAAGAACTTGGGTGTCATTGGTGTATTGAGCATGTTAGACAATTGTAGCACAAACATAACAATTAGGACTGCCAAATAAATCTCGTTTGATTATAAACATCATATTATTAATATAGCGAGTGTAATAACCATTGATGTTTACCAATAATTATTTTTCCTCTTTTATTCTCTCCCTATTATAACTAGCACCAATTGACTAACTTATTATAAAAACTTCATTTATTAAAACAAATCAACTTAACGATTATATATCAATATCAATATAACATACCAACTATTCACATAAACATTTAAGAAGTTTAATTTTTAAACATTTTTTATGCATAATGTCAACATGTCATAAAAATAATCATATTTACAAGTAATAGAAGCATGTGTGACTTGTTAGATGTTGTTCAAGTAACATGAATTAACTCAAGTACCCCACAAGTTCTTCACATATGTTTTCCAACTAAAATTTCATGTTTTCCCTCAAACATTTGTAATTGGATTTGAGATCTAGTTCCCTAGAGCCTATTTATTGTTGCCATCAAACATTTTTAATTTACTCAAATTTTTAAATTTATTGCTGCCCTCAAATATTTGTAATTCTTGCAGCGTAATCCCTTAATAGTCCAACTTGAAAAAAGGGTAGAAATATTTGACAACCTGTTACCTAGAGACCGTGTTAGTTATGGGCATTTTGTTTGAGGCATCAAGATCATGTAGGGAACCTCTAAAATTATCGGTTTTTTTAAATTTTGGAGTCATTTTCCCAGGGTGTCCAATTTTCACTTGATGGAAAAAGTGTCAAATGCAAGCAGTGTAAAGTTGCAAAGTGGTGCAACTTTCGTTCTACAACTCATGTGACCAAACAAACTATTCCAACACATCTATATAGATATGTTTATGCTAGGCATGGTCTTATTTTGCACCCAAACACGTCGAATCACTCTGAGCTATGTTCAACCAACTCAATCCCTTAAGAGTCCAAAGTGAAAGATGGCTACAATATTTGATGGGCTATTACTTAGAATTCTCTGTTTGAGCCTATGAGATTGTGTTGGGCCCCTCTACAATAACCTCTCTTAGTTTTTTTTATCTTGGAGTCATTTCCCATGGTGTCTAGTTTTCACTTGATAGAAAAAGTGTCAAATGCAAGCAGTGTAAAGTTACAAAGTGGTGCAACTTTCATTCTACAACTTGTGTGACCAAACAGACTATTCCAACACATACAAATGGGTATTTTTATGCTATGCATGGTCCTCTTTTGTACCCAAACACTCCGAATCACTCTGAGCTATGTTCAACCAACTCAATCCCTTAAGAGTCCAAAGTGAAAAATGACTACAATATTTTACGAGTTGTTGCTCAAAAACCGTGATTCTACAAACTCTTCATCTAAACCTACAAGATCATTTTTGGCCCATCTACAATAACCTCTCTTAGTTTTTGTTATCTCAAAGTTGTTTTCTTGTGGTGTCTAGTTTTTATTTGATGGAAAAAGTGTCAAATACAAGCAATGTAAAGTTGCAAAGTGGTGCAACTTTTATTCTGCAACTCGTGTGACCAAATGAACTGTTCCAACACATCCAGATAGGTATGTTTACACTAGGCATGGTACTCTTTCAAACCCAAACACACTAAATCACTCTGAGCTGTGTTGAACCGACTTGATCCCTTAAGAGTCCAAAGTGAAAAATGGCTGCAATCTTTCACGAGCTTTAACTCAGAAAGCGTGATTCTTACGAACTCTCTGCTAAGCCTATGAGATCAAATTGGGTCCCTCTAAAATAATCTCTCTAGGTTTTTGTTATCTCAGAGTCATTTTCTCGTGGTGTCCAGTTTTCATTTGATGGAAAAAGTGTCAAATGCAAGTAGTGTAAAGTTACAAAGTGGTGCAACTTTCATTTTGTAACTCATGTGACCAAACGAACTATTCCAAAACATTTAGATGGGTAAATTTATGCTAGGGATGGTCCTCTTTCACACCCAAACATGCCGAATCAATCTGAGCTACGTTCAACCAGCTCGATCCCTTAAGATTCCAAAGTGCAAAATGGTTGCAATCTTTGATGGGTTGTTACTCAGAAACCGTGATGCTTACAAAATATTTGTCTGAGCCTATGGGATTTCATTGGGCCCCTCTACAATAACCTCTCTTGGTTTTCGCTATCTTGGATTCATTTTTCTGTGGTGTCCTAATTTTCACTTGATGGAAAAAGTGTCAAATGCAAGTAGTGTAAAGTTGCAAAGTGGTGCAACTTTCGTTTTGCAACTTGTGTGACCAAACAACTGTTCCAATGAGTCTGGATGGGTATTTTTATGCTAGGAATGGTCCTCTTTTACACCCAAACATTCTAAATCACTCTGAGCTACGTTCAACCGACTCAATCCCTTAAGAGTCCAAAGTGTAAAATGGATGCAATCTTTGATGGGCTATTACTCAGAAATTGTGATGCTTACAAACTCTCTGTCCGAGCCTATGGGATCACATCGGGCCCCTCTACAATAACCTCTCTCTATTTTTATTATCATGGAGTCATTTTCCCATGGTGTCTAGTTTTCACTTGATGGAAAAAGTGTCAAATGCAATCAGTGTAAAGCTTCAAAGTGGTGGAACTTTTGTTTTGCAACTCCTGTGACCAAATGAAATGTTCCAACATGTTTGTATGGGTATATTTACATTAGGAATGTTCCTCTTTCACACCCAAACATGTCAAATCACTTTGAGCTACGTTCAACCAGCTTGATCCCTTAAGGGTCCAAAGTGCAAAATGGTTGCAATCTTTGATGGGCTATTATTCAAAAACCGTGATGCTTACAAACTCTCTTTCCAAGCCTATGAGATCATGTTGGGACCCTCTACAATAACTTCTCTCAGTTTTAGTTATCTTGGAGTCATTTTCCCGTGGTGACCTATTTTCACTTGATATAAAAAGTGTCAAATGAAATCAATGTAAAGTTGCAAAGTGGTGCAACTTTCATTTTGCAACTCATGTAACCAAACAGACTGTTCCAACATGTCTAGATAAGTATGTTTATGCTAGGGATGGTCCTCTTTCACACCCAAACACATCGAATCACTCCAAGCTACGTTCAACCAGATCAATCCCTTATGATGGCATGCAAAACAATCCAAAAGAGAAACATTCACATGACAGTTGACAAGTCTGAGTTTTCCACACCAAAAGCATATGATCATCCTCAAGAACATAACAATTCATTCTTTTATGCGAGGATTATGCTGTGAAAGTGTTTAAAGACTATTCAAGATAAATGTTTGTATGATAATGTGTCAAGAAGTTAACTACTCATCATCTACTATGAATATTATGTTTTGCAAGTGTTGTGAAGATTATGTATCATTTTATTAATTAAGTTGTTCTAATCAAAATATTAAATATACTGGAATCTTTTTATGAAACATCTCATGGAATACCAATTGAAAATATGTTTTTTTCTTTTAGATAAAGCATTTGATGAAACTCTTTGAATTAAACTGAATTGAGATATGTAAGAACAAGGGAGCACTAGGAAATACATTGCTCAAGGATCTTAAATAAGCCTTCTTACCAAATTTGAAAAATTATGATAAGCTCATTGTTGAAAATTTTGTAGTGATCAAAGTGGGTACTAATTCTATATTATATAGATCATAATTATTCTTTATCTTTAAGATCTTCTAAGTTTGGAAATGGTTTCACCAAGTTGTGAAGGGTGAACTATTCTTTATTCAGTTATACCTATGTGGGTTTGTTTGCCTTATCTCCCATTACAATTTTGGGTGGATTACTACTTTCAAAGTATTAGGAATGCTTTGGGCAGATTGATATCCATCGATCCGATAGAAATAGAATATATCAAAGGGGTTACTTGAAAAACTTTGGTTGAAAATTAGGCAGTGAACATGGAAAAAAGCCATTGATTATGAAAATGTTAGTGTAGAATATTCTTCCTGAAATATTCCTTTAGATATGTTTGCTAGTTGTTATATTTTTAGGATAATGATTGCTTAGTTGTGCAATCTTGCATGGAGTTGCATGTCTATTTTCTAGTTAGTAGTTTTCATTCTAGAAGGATCATCTCTTGATATATATATATAAATATTATACTCATTCTGAAGCAATTATCAAGTTAATAATTAGTGCATTTATTTATAGTTAATCTTTTCTTTTCATTTTGTGCATTTTTTTAATTTGTAACTCTACTAGTATTCCTAAAAATATTGAAGTTTTTTAGCATCAACTAATAAAGTTTTTTAGAATCAATCAATAAATATTCAAGACAAACCATGAAGGACAACAATGACAAATGTTAGGGCCCAATTAATAAGTATACATGTGAATAATTCAAGCATACATATATGAATAAGTGAACCACAAGTACTAAAATACATGTAAGCCTTGAAGTATACACATTAATATAAAGCATATGAATGAATACAAGGTATATGCATGAAAACACGGAAGTCACAAAGTATACATTGGAATACACATAAGTCACAAATTATACACATAAGTTGTAAAACATACACTTGAATACACATAACTCATATCTATTGAACCGTGGATTTATAATGCAAATATGGACACCGTCAATAAGAAAGATTTGTATAAACCAAATAGCCATGTAGGCATACATCAATATATGTCGATATAAGTATAAATGATATACAAAATAGCCATATAGGCTTACGAGAATGCCATATAGGTATACAATGTCAAATATATGCAACACAAAATATGTACAAAAATGACATATAGGCATACAACAAAGGGATTTGGAATCAAAAGTCATTTCTCTCCATGCTCTTGAAATAAAATATTTCCCTTTTCTTATCGGTTGGATGGTGATAAGTCTATCACTCATTTATTCTGAGGTTGAGGAGTGCTCTTAGTGCTCCGCCTAGGGTTTAGTTCTTGGTCAAGATTTATTTGTTACAAAAACAAGACATTAATATATAGAAATTACATTATAAAAATGATATATTTAACTAGATGATCACTCTCCTTGAGGGAAATATTCGCATGCCCATGCTATGGAATGTTGAAGCCCTATAGAAACCATCCAAAGAGAAATTAAACAACATATCAATAATGGTTTGATTTTTCACTAACTAACAACTATAACAACAAATGCAAATTAAAATTTAGTAATCTTCCTCATACCTCTATGATAGGCATCAGGGAGTCTATAGAAAAAGAAACAAAAATTATTGAATCACAGAAACTAAAATAGTGATGCACGTCATGGTTTATAATGTATGAGATAATGAACAAAAATTTGAGCACTTATTGAACTATATATTTTTTATTATCATGCTTACTATTTTCCCTATCCATAGCTTGTTCAAAAGCACCTATTTTAGGCTTTTATTTATAGCAGCAAGGTGGTGAACCATTTGATAAAATGCTTTGATTGACATGTACAAAAATTATGGTAGCATAGAGAAGGCAGTGAACTATTTGAAAAAATGCCTCAAAGAAATGTGGTCTCATGGTGATGGAATGCCATTACAAACAAATGTGTCATAGTATTCCATCACCATGAGACCATATTTCTTTGAGGCATTTTTTAAACAGTTCATTGCCTTCTCTATGGTATTAGGTTGGGATAGGGTGGATGGTATAGTGTGGTCTTGGTTATGAGATGGAGGGTGATAATGACATGAAGAGGGAGGGGTGGGGGTATGAACAAGTGGAATAAAAGGTGGATGGTTCAATAAATTGGTAAATTGAGGATGAGGATGATGACCTTGAAAAGAATTTGGAGGGAAATTTTGGCTAAAGGCTTGGTTTCTATTCTTCAAGTAGTGAGTTGTTTGAAAAAATGCCTCAAAGAAATGTGGTCTCATGGTGACGGAATGTCATTACATCACCATGAGACCACATTTCTTCAAGAAATTTTTTCAAACTACTCATTGCCTTGACTATGATATTGTTTACTATTATGCTTTGATAGATTTTTTCCAAGCATCCATAGTTTGTTGGAAAGCACCTATTTTAGGATTTTAGCCATAACAAAAAGGAAGTGAGTAGTTTGATCAAATGATTTGGTAGACATGTATGGAAAATGTGGTAGCATAGAAAAGGTGGTGAGCTATTTAAAAAAATGCCTCAAAGAAATGTGGTCTCATGGTGATGGAATGACATTCCATCACCATGAGACCACATTTCTTCAAGGCATGTTTTCAAACTACTACTACCTTGTCTATGCTATTGATTACTTTTATGATTTGATAGATTTTTCCCAAGCATCCATAGTTTATTGGAAAGCACCTTTTTTAGGCTTTTAGCCATAGAAGCAAGAAAGTTCAAGTAGTTTGATAGAATTCTTTGGTAGACATGTATGGAAAATGTGGTAGCATAGAAAAGGTGGTTAGCTATTTTAAAAAATGCCTCAAATAAATGTGGTCTCATGGTGATGGAATGGCATTCCACTACTGGGAGACCACATTTCTCTGAGGAACTTTTTCAAACTACTCACTGCCTTGTCTATGTTATTGCTTACTATTATGCTTTGATAGATTTTTTTCAAGCATCCATAGTTTGTTGGAAAGCACCTAATTTAGGCTTTTAGCCATAGTAGCAAGGAAGTGAGTAGATTTATTAAATGCTTTAGTAGACGTGTATGGAAAATGTGGTAGAATAGAAAAGGCGGTGAGCTGTTTGAAAAAATGCCTCAAGGAAATGTGGTCTCATGGTGATGGAATGGAATTCCATCACCATGAGACCACATTTCTTTGAGGCAGTTTTTAAAACTACTCACTACCTTGTCTATGCTATTGCTTACTATTATGCTTTGATAGACTTTTTCCAAGCATCCACAGTTTGTTGGAAAGAACCTAGTTTAGGCTTTTATCCATAGCAGCAAGGAAATGATTAGATTGATAAAATGCTTTGGTAGAGATGTATGGGAAATGTGGTAGCATAGAAAAGGTAGTGAGCTGTTTGAAAAAATGCCTCAAAGAAATATGGTCTCATGGTGATGGAGTGGCATTCCATCACCATGTGACCACATTTCTTCAAGGAATTTTTTTAAACTACTCACTACCTTGTCTATGCTATTGCTTACTATTATGCTTTGATAGATTTTTTCCAAGAATCCATATTTTCTTTTTAGGATTTTAGTCATAGCAGCAAGGAAGTGAATTGTTTGATAAAATTCTTTGGTAAACATGTATGGAAAATGTGGTAGCATAGAAAAGGCAGTGAGCTATTTGAAAAAATGCCCTGAAGAAATTGGGTCTCATGGTGATAGAAATCACCATGAGATCACATTTCTTTGAGGCATTTTTTCAAAAAACTCATCACCTTATCTATGCTATTTCTTACTATTATTCTTTCATATATTTCTTCCAAGCATCCATAGCATAGACAAGGTAGTGAACTGTTTGAAAAAATGCCTTAGTAAAAAGTGGTCTCATGGAATTCCATGACAAGAAAATGTAATTGGCAACTGATCCTAGTTATTACTTATGCTATGTGAAGTAATTGCATCACTACTTATGTTGACTTTCTAAAAAACTATATTATAGTTGAAATTTTTTCATCTATCAACATCTAGTTATTAGTTATGCAATGTGAAGTAACGCTTTGAGTTTGAAAGATGTGCAATGCAATGTAATCAATGACATGAATATAAACTACATAAATCTATTAAGTACACATCATTAGTTAAACTCTTTATTCTATTACCTGCATGAAGGTTTGTACAACTCCACTAGCAATGGGAGGTGTTCCCACGAAACCTCCAATATTAGCCAATTTAACATCCAAAATCAGATATTAGAATACCATTCATATAAGAATGCTATTCACATCTAATAAATTTATAATTGTTTACTAGTTACATACCTTAGTGAAAAATGTAGTGGAGTAATAAACAGGTGGAGGATTGGTGTATCCATTATCAACATTGCACAAATTTATTTACAATCATAAAACTAAATTAGTTAATCTTGCATTTCAAAAATGAAATTTAATAAATTAAATTCAATGAACATGCTAACATTTACCCGAGTATCGATGCCAGAATCCTCATTCAAAATGTCATCTGCCCTCGCCATCTCTGTAGTTGCAGACGTATCATGCACACTAGCCTCATGAGTGTCTATGGGATCATATGTACAATTCAACCCACAAACCTGACACGAATGGGGTGGAAGCCTACCACTCAAAGACTCCCTTGGATGGTGTTGTACTACAGGACTAGCAATTTGGATGATACTTTGGGTCAAAGAGCTGATAGACTGCAAAGTTTCCACCTCAACACTCTCCTTTGTGACGAAAGGGATAACGATGCACTCATGAGTTGACCTAGCAAGAGCTCGTCTCACTTGCTGCTGAGGATCCAGTCATGCACTAGGTCTATCCTATGCTGAGCCCCCACCTCTCCCTTCAAAGTCCCTCATATCAAAATAATTAGGGATTTTTTTGAGGATGAACTCACAGTAGAGTTTCCTCAAGAAATATTGGGGGACTTCGTAATTGTTGCATGGTGGATAGTCAAAAACCATGTACAACCTATCCCAAAAATAGTTCCTAATCCCTTGGTGATGGAGCCAATGGATAGGAAACCTCTTGGCATTAAGGTCAAGATTTTGATTTGTGCGTGGGTTAGTGAATAATGAGCACAAATCATATCTTGTAATTTTTTCATCTTTTACTTCTTTATATGATAATTTATCTGCATAAAAATTCCTAGGACCACCTGCCTCCTATTTTCCCAACCACTTAATTATTTGTTGATTGCATCTGCATGTTTTAACATTTCTTGAAGTGAACTTGCAAGTGTTCTTCTTTCCATGGTTGAACTTACTGGATCATTCAACCTCGTGATTAACTCCTCAATCTGTTTTTTAATATTTTCAATTACCCCCATTAAATTTTGTTAAGTGCTAGGAGGATGTTGAGGAATTGGTGGAGGAGATTGTTGTTGTGGTTGTTGAGGATTTTTTTTGGGTGCTTCTTATTGTAGTTGTTTAATATTTTGAGGGTTTTCAAGTTGATTAATATTTCCTACAAATTAAACAAATGAATATAAAAACAAACTAAAACTACCAATTTAACAACAAATTCACAACAAAAAACAAGCAATGCTTACTTGTTTGACCTCCCCGTCGATGTGGCAACATCTTGAAGAAAAAATTGCAACAAATTGATGAAGAAAATGCAAGTTAACCTCCTGCTAGAATGCGAGCATGCAAAAGCATGTTTCTTGGTCGCGAGAAGCAAACAACATAGTCATAATACAAATGAATTCGTTTGCTTTTTTTTTGTTTTAATGAGCTATAACTCGAGTGCATTATAATGCATTTGTGTTATAGACTATCAAATGATTTTTAAAATTTTTGCCACTTCTTGGCTCCCCATCTTTTTGCACTTGTCCATCCAAAAAAAATACCTCCATTAGCTCTTGAATCAAACCTACCCAAAACATCTTCAGCCCTTCTAGTATAACATTTTCTTCCAAAAACTCTAAAATATCTAACAATTGCTAGTCTTTAATGACATAAATCATCAGGGAAAACTTCAGTGGCGAATCTTCACTAATTGGTGAATTCTAGAAATCAGCCAAGTTGAAATTGGCGAATTAATTGTACCCAACAGGGTGTCCAAATCGCCCAAATTTTATGAGCTATCTGTCCAATGAATGTCCATTTGCCAATATTTTTTTATGAGGCATATTTAAGCAATAAAATTTTCATAATAGACTACACATTTCAAATGGACCGATTAATATTTTGGCATGGAATCCCAAAAGCATGTAATAAAACACCTACATATTTGCTAATACTATTAAAACAACATTGTATGAGGACCCAGTTCACCAATTAAAATTTACAAATAGTTGCTTGTGAAGAACCATTTCACTAATTAAAATTTATAAATAGTTGCTTATGAGTTTCTATTTCGCCAATAATATTTAAAAATAATTACATTTGAGGACACATTTCGCCTTGAAAATTACAACGTATCATTGTATAAGCACGTAGGATTCACCAAATTTTTAATATACCATTTAAAAATCCCGCAGAATTCACCAAATATGGATTGATATAAATATAATCAAAACTATCATTTATTCTTACACATTTTTTTTAGTTTTGAGATTCTACTTCTCGATTCGGAAGTCAGCGAAAGTCGAAAATGTAGACTTAAAGGTGAGTGATCATTTTTTCATAGTGTTATTAGTTATAATAATAAGATTTCTTTATCTCTTTTTCGTTCGTGCTTCAGTCTTAAAGATGATTTTGAGTAGGGAATTGGATCTATATTCTCTATCCTTCTTAAACAAGAAGATATTTTTTCAATCTTTTATTCAAAGTGAGAGATCAATATGTCAAGCAACAAAGGTAAGACTCCTCAGGGTAGTGAAGAGACTGGGAGATCATCAAAATGCCCAAAACGTAGAGGTACCATACATTATTACTTTGGAATTGGAAAAGCTTCCGATCCATCAGATCAAGATGGAGCTACAGCATTAACTCTTCCACCAAATATTAATGAAGAAGGCTTTCACAATACCTCTCCACCACCAGAAGGTCAAAGTGAGATTGTCATTGAGTTAAACCAAAATGTATCAAATGAGGATGTCAATACCACAAAAGATGTTCCAAGGGATACCCTGGTTAGCCAGATTGAGATAATTGACTTGGATGAGGATGATGTTAGTAGTAAGAAAAGAAAAGGCAAATAAAAATGGGTCACGAGTGGGAAATGACAAGGAATTTTCAACTTGGTTGGTTGTTAAAGTACCCATTCATTGAACTAGTGGGGGTAGCAAACAAAAACAATATTGAAAAAGAAATAGTATGCAAGTGTACGATTTGTAGTTGGAAATGTGGAAGAGACAAGACATTGCAACTAAATCTTGACACTATAGAAAAGCATATCAATAAAGTTTATGAAAAACAAATCATATACGGAAAGGAATAATCAGTCGTACGATGGAAATCAAATGAAGAATGTCTTCATGTTAGGTATGCTATGGAATATAAAGAGAATAACCATAGAATGTCAAAGCTTGTTACATGTCAAGGTACACTTGAGGCTCAATTTGGAAAAGCAATAGAAGCATCAAATCTTTCAAAAACTATTCAGATGAGTTTTGTTTTTCATATTTTGTTCAAAGGGCGTCCTATGATAGACTACCCAAAATATTCTAGTTTATTATCTTATTTATGTGTTCCTCACTTTCCCTTCTCACATTTGTCAGTAAACATTGGATGGGAATGGGAAAACTGTCTTGCTACAATGAAAAATGAAGATTTAAAGGAGAAAGTAAAAGAGTCAAATTTCATTGCATTATCTTTAGATGAAGTTATTGTAGTAGACAATACTTCTTGGTTTTGTATGCATTTGTATACTATAGAAACATGTTCTCCAAGATCATCTTCTCTATGTTCATAAAATGAAGGACAGTTCAACATCACAAAATCTATTTGAACTAGTCAAGAAATCTTTGAATGAAATTGTAGGTACGGATGAGTTGACAATTGCCAAAAAGTTGGTGTATGTAGGAGTTGATGGAGCTGCAGTGATGCAAGGTAAAAGAAGTGGTGTTTGCACAAAGTTACAAACTAATTGTGCACCATACATGCTTTGCATTCACTGCATGGCCCACAAAATGAATTTAGCATTCAAAATTGTAAGCAAGTTTCCTATAGTATCAAAAGTTGAAAATCTAGTCCGCGAGATCCACACATACTTTTGTCACTATCCCAAAAGTTTTGTAGAATTTCAACATTTTTCTGAGGGAATAACACTAGGAAACAAGCTTCTCAAGGATTTTGATACCAAATGGATCTCCCTGCATGAACCAGCGCAACGATTTCTTTCAAAATATCAATCCTTGATTGGAGTGATGTATGAGCATCACAACACAATAGACAAAGCTCCTGACCTCTTACATAGGTTAAGCCATATAGAGACACTCTTGACTTTAGCTAGTCTTCTCCCAATGTTGGATGTGATGAAAAATCTTGTGAAGAAATCCCAAGAAAAAACTATGTATATTTATGAATATGCCAATCTATGTAAACATACATGCTTGTCCCTTGATCATCTATATCTAGATCTAACACAAGAAGGCACAAATTATTTCATGTGGCAGAAAATTACTGATTTGAATAATTTTGATAATTATTTACAGTTTAATGCAAGTGGGAAATTATGTATCTGTGTATGTGGATATGAGATACCAATGTACCATTTTAAGATAGCTAAGCGCTCTAGCAGAGAAGTAGCTGTTAACGAGGAATATTTTAACGACATTGTTAAATCTGTTAGTGATATTTTGAAGGAAATTGTAAAATCTCTTTCCAAAGAGATTCTTGAAAGATTCCCTTGACATGAAATACTTGAAGCCATGGGTATTGTGTATCTTCAATTTTGGGTAAACCGAGATAACCCAAAATATTTTCATGATAAAGTAAAAATCTTGATCGAACAATTTTTGAAAAGGGTAACATACAATGAGCAGACAATAGAAGGAATTTTAAATGAAAATAATCTTAGAAAACAATGTAGGAGTTTTGCAACAACTATGAAGGACTAGTATAAATCCATGGGCACTGAGAATGCCTTTGAATCGGGATCAATAAAAAAGGTTTGGAAAAACTTAGGTCAGAGTGAAATTGCATGATTCGATATCAAAATATTTCAAACTTGCTAATTTATGTCAAACAATGATATTGGGGTTGGTGGAGGATGAGAGAGTTTTTAGTACATTAGGGTTTTTGAAATCAAAGTTAAGAAACAAACTAGACAAGAATTTGGAAAATTGCTTGAGGATGAAAGGAACTACGTATAATGCCAAAAAAAATCCATTTGAAAGGGCACTCACAATTTGGAGGTCCACATGTGAAAGAAGAGGGACCAGGTTGTGCAACACAAAAACTCCAATTCCAAATGACACTACTAGTGGCACTGAAAGTGGCAGTGGGACTATAACAAGTGACATTGATACAAATCACACAATGAATGTTGAATTTGAGAGACAGGCCAAAACAAATGAAGAGCAGACTCAGAATCAAGATGAATCTTTTACTTTATCTCAAGATGAACATCAGTTTGAGGACCCTGACTCCGTTTGGGAAATGGAAGATAATTAGCAACTTTTAGGTATTTATATACACTTCATGAATTATTTTCCATTGTTCCAAATTCCAAACTATAGTTGATGATATTTTATATTGCATTCAATGAAATTGTGAATCATCACACTTCATGATATTTAATTTTATATTGCACTTCATGAATCATATTCCAAACTGTAGTTGATGATATTTTATATTATATTCCATGAAATTGTGATATTTTATATTGTATTCCATGAAATTATGATATTTTATATTTTATATTGTATTCCATGGTATTGAATTTGATATGTGATTTTGCATCATTTTTAAAGAACAACACTTATCACACTACTTATAAATTCCTATTGCATTTCCATTCACACAATCTTTGATAAATAACTAAAAGGAATATTAACCCATTCCTTGAACATAAGCTAATAGTTCAATATCCATAACTTAGAAGCTCTACCAAACTGATTATAAAAGGAGTGTCCGATACTCCAATATTAGAAGCAACTGGCATGAGTCACATGACCATAAATGTTGTTAAGCTCACAAAAGAAACAATTGATATCCTTACTAAAGATAGAGACGTGCATAGAAGTGTTGGTTAACAAATTTTTCACCTAACTCTGCATTCTTACACCCATGAAGGTGACAAATGTAACAACAGTTGAATCAGCCATAATAGTATTTTAGACTGATTCTCTGATTATTTTAAAAGGTGGCAACTACCTTCTTCAAATATTTAATGAATTATTTTTAACTAATATCACTTTTAACCAGAAAGCAAATGAAAGGAAATCCTTTTAACCAAAAAGTTTCAAAAGGCATCCACACAACTTAAACAATAAAATCTTAAACTACCAAATCACCCAAATTATACTAAGAAATCCTTACGCATCCATCACCATAAAATATTTATTCACAGATAAAAATTCCACAACAATGAAACTAACCAAACATCTATCATTTCAATAATAGATAATCCACTGGAAAACTACTCAACAAAAGTAGAATAAATTCACACACCATAACTCAAAGATTACACATGCATGAACTTCACCATTGTCTTTCTATATTGAAATAACAAAAAACAGTAAAAATAGAAGAGTTTTTTTTTGTTCTAATGAGTAAAACAAAATTTTCCCAAAAGATCCCTTGGCCAAGCATCAACCCCCACATTTAAAGCTTACAAATTGTCATGATAATGGTTTCTTGAAGAAAACCATTTTATAAATTAAAATAAAGTCTTTGAAGTATCAAGAGAGACAAATTAAAGAAAATAACATAAAAACTAGAAACTAATCAGGTCCCAGAATCAACTCCTTCGCTTCTAATTATTTCCACCTCTTGCTGCTCCAGTAACACATCCTGTGCCTTTACTCTTTGCTTGTATTCTTGATACTTGGTGACAATTGCGGTGATGTTTTTGCTTCCTGGAGTCGTTGTGATTTGCAGCCTTGTCCTTCATTTTGAAAGTGCACGGTCCGACTTAGCTAGCATTTCATATATGTTGTCACTTTCCGCCTTAAATTAACTCATATAGGTCTGCAAGTTACTCAATTTTCTGAACGAGTCTCCAATGGCTATCTTAGGATCACCTACTTCTTTATGATACACCTCTTTAAATTCCCTCTTTACTTTGCAACATCTAGTACCTTTTCATCAAACTCATCTGTGAACTCCACTTCAAGAGCATTGAAGTTCTCCTTGATCTTCACCAATATGTCAAAGTATTTTTCTAACACTTTATTGATTTCCTTGATATAATCCTCATATATTGATAATTTCCAATCCAAGGAATCAAACCAGCTAGGATCAATTTCTCTAGGGTCATCCACCAATTTTTCTTTTATTAACAAAGTGTGCTCCATGGAGAGTAATTCTGCAATTTCCCTTGAAAGAAAAAATGTGCTGCCATGTTCTTTCTTGATCTCCTGGAGCTCAGCTACCAGTTCTTTTCTTTTATTAGACACATAAATATAAAATTTCATAAATTTATGAATGTAGAAAAGGCCATCCCAATAAAGCCGTTCTATCCATTCGCTAGCAGCTTTAGCATAACCTAAAATTTTCCTGACCCGTTGCATAGTGTTATAATTAATACCTTGAACATTTGAGCTTGAGGCTTCCTTAGTGGCTAGAGTCACAATTGATGAAATAAAATTTCTTAAAGAAAGAATATTAGATTGCAACTGAAGGTTCTCCTTTTTCTGTTCTTTTTCTCTTTTGATCAATGCATTAACAGAGTAATCAACATGATATTCATCACCTTCTAAAGTAAATGGCCCCATATCAACATGAGTAACCTTGTATTCAGCTTCCGTTATCTCATTTTCATTTAGGTCCTTTTCTGGATCAACATTCTCCAACAATTGATGCCCAAAAGTGGAATTGGTGACAATTCATGACATCCTCTTAGCTATTTTTGGCTTTTGGTGACCCTGCAGTAGCATGGCAACTATATCTACTTCAATTTTCATTGCAGGAATATTCTTTATTTTCTTCTTGACTACTTTCTTTAACAATATTGGGGAGGATGCCACTAATCCAATGTCTCTACTTTCAACACTTACATTTTCTTTCTTTCCAGTTGATTAAACAACAACAAAAGTATCTCATTCTAGAGAAGGGTGAACTTCAAAGAATGTGGGAAAAGAATTATCATCAATTATTTGTTCAAAAATTCCCTCAGAGTATGTAGGCACTAGCTTTTCTTGACTAGCCTTTTTCTTAGGTACCGAGGGTACACTATCCTATTAAAAAATTGATTTTAGCTTGGCCCTAGTGTCTTCTACCTTCTTGCCATCTTCTCCTGATTGTGAGCTAGTGCTAGACAACCTAATTGATTGCTTTCTAGATGATATATTTATGCCAAAGTCATGTACAATACCTTGCTCTTTTCTCATGGGGAGAACCTACACTTTGGCACCATTTTCCTTTCAACCAGTCTGAAGTTCTTCTCAAAATAGGGGCATAAAGGACCATTACGTTTGAAACTTCATCCTCTGACCAATTAATTTTGTACAAGGGCTTAGTAGTAGGGGCCTGATATTCGGGATCAATGATCACCGAGCATTCTTGTGTATCTTTTGGAATATTGAAAGAAATACCAAAAGCTTGTATTTTCCTTACGGTCAATCTCATGAAATTTCTTCTACGCACCTCACCTTCATCTGTACAGTCTTCCAAAAGATCTTCAATATCAGGGCTATGTTCATAGCTACCAACTCCATACAATTTTTTCTTAACATAACCCTTGCTATCAAAATTAGTTCTCATGGGTAAACATTGAAAATTGAATTCATTCAGGGCTTTCTACACACCCCTAGCAATATTATTACTTTTGCAAGAAAATGAAGGCATGGACAAAGGAAAAGCATACCCCTTCTTTCCCATGTTTGAATATTTAACATTTGTAATGGCCATTTGTCGGAAAACTTCAAGAAAAACTAGGAAATCACTTGGGTAACAGGGCAATTTGATTGAAGCCTTCTCAAAACCTCTAATTCTAAGATAAGTGAATCTATTGAACTGAATGTAGAAGCTTCCAAACCTCAATACCAGAGTAGCCACTTCAGGTGAAACTCTAAGCTCAAGTTTTCCATCAATTATTCTCACAATTTTAATTAAAAATGCATCATTGATGTCGCAAAAAATCCTCATTCAAACCTCCTTAGTGAGTTGTGGAAACCTTCTATACACACATGTGTCCGATGTCGGAGACCTTTGCAGTTCTAACCCTGCCCGGATAGCCTCTTGGCTGGCTACAATGTAAACCAGGTATGAGCACATGTGGAAGGAAATAGTTTGCTATAAATTTATCAATTGCTCATTTAAATGATTACTAATAATCTCAACCCAGTCAATGAATTTATTTTCGATACAAATCACCAAAATAAAACAACACATCCAAAATTCAAAAGAGTCTGAATATGCATTACCAACCACACGATGTAGCAAAATGATAGCATCTAAAATTTCATCCTTAAAATGAACCCTTTTAAGCTTTGAGGGCAGCTGAGACTTACCCTTTTTCTCAGACTTCAACCAATTCTTCGCAATGGAATTTTTGCACCATTCCTCATTCATTCTGAAAAAAAAATCACCAATAGCTACAAACATTTCTTCTACAGTTTCCCTCTTTGGAATGCTTAATGCACATGAAATGACTTCAGGAGTAATTCTTGCAATGATTGACCCATCCACAACTCTAATTTCCCGAGTCTCTGGAATGTAGCCCCTTGTGCACACAATCACCAGGTTGACGCTTTGTAAAGCCTCAGGAAAACCTCTCTGCATAACTTTATCTTCCAGTGGTGTTCTCTTC
Organism: Sequoiadendron giganteum; assembly: GCA_007115665.2. Classification (NCBI taxonomy): domain Eukaryota; kingdom Viridiplantae; phylum Streptophyta; class Pinopsida; order Cupressales; family Cupressaceae; genus Sequoiadendron; species Sequoiadendron giganteum. The sequence goes on from CM021109.1 coordinate 592,519,017, forward strand.
CTTTGCTCTAGGCACACCAAAAACTCCTCCAAATTGAGGTGCCCAATTTCAGTGTCCCTCATGCCAGACCAATGATTTTTAATTCTACTTTGCATGAGTGCAAATTCGTGGAGATAAAATGTTTGCACTTGAGAAGTACTGGCATTGGCAAAGAATGAGAATGCAGGGTAAATGACTTAGTAAAACATTGCCACCCACTAGAAATTATGTTGTTATTTTGATAGGATGTGCATTAAATGTGACATTACATTTCATTCCTCAAAAAGATAGCCTTTAAACCTGTATTTTTTTTGAAATTTCTGAAAAGATAACTCAAGATTAGTCCGTACATAGAATTCAATAAGATGATGATGCCTTTGAAAGCCAAGATAAGTCCATAATGTCGTATGGTCACAGAAACTTGGAACCTTAGAACCAAAGTTGAAAGTTTCAAAGTTTTGGAAACCTCCAACTCACCAACTACAAAGATGACCAACAAAGATTTGCAACTGAAGAGTCAGGAAAGTGAAGCAAGTCAGGGAACCTAGAAGTTATGAAAATTTAGAACTCTGCAACAAAGTTATAAAACTTGGAGGACTAGCGACTAAGGTTAGGAAAAGCATAAAAACCACAACTTTGAGAATTCACCAAGAGAAATAAATAGCAAGGCATTGAAAATGAATGAGGTAAAAGAATTGAAAGACCAAAGGAGGGGAAGTTTAAAATTGTTGACACTAGTTTAAAAGTTACCGATAACAAGAAGTGAGTATAATGAGCTTATTGATGAATATAATAAGAGTCAGAAAAAGTTTGTTGAACTTGAAATGGTCTAGCATTATGGAAACAACAAATGGAAATATTAAGGTCTCAAGGACCAACTAGTTCAAGTCATGTTGTAACCAGGGAGTGGATGATTGCTCATGAGAATATCTTTTGGTTTGTTGTAACCATTTATTAAGGAAATGATTGGTATAATATATCAAATAAAAATGTGACATGTGTACAGCTCGGCATGAAGCTTGTTTTTCTCCCTTATTTTGAGTCTATCATCTCTCCAACTGTAAAATTTTACTTGAATTATTAATGAAATTTGATCAATGATCTTTCATTAATCTTCTTTGTCATTATGCATTGATGTATGTTTTAATTTCGGCTCTGGTTTAATGAACTAGTTAAAGTACCTTGATTAAAACATGAATTCATATAAATGTTTAGTTGATTTGATAAGTTAGTAAGTAGTCATGGAGTTTGAGTATTGATGTGTGAATTTTAATGTAATTTCACTAAGATTATGGATACCTGGAATTAAAATCACCTTATAGTTCATATTTCAATTGTGTTAAAAGAAAAACTTGAACATGTACCATTGTACTAATAGTACCATCACTCAAATCAATGCTTAATAACATATTAACAATAGTATTAGTAGAATATACAACAATGAACATCAACAATCATTTAATGTGTATCTAGTAGTTGAAACCATATAATTTGTCTTCAAATGATAAAATAAATAATATAGATAATTGAACATCAACACATTACTGAAGTCTGAATTTGAGCTTTTTTATTGATTTTCACATGAAGGAGTACATAGAGGAATTGGCAATGAAAAATATTTCCCAAAGACAACTATGCACAGAGCTGAGTTGGAACTTGGAAACTCATATTATCAAAAATCAAATCATTGTATCGCCTTTTCTAGGAACTTCCACTCTTTAGGTGGTGGAATTGTCATTTGTTCTAACTAATGTTGACTTGAAGTTTTGTTAACACTTCATGATTGTAATTGGAACCTGTCTTGAATTATTTACTCAATTTTGCATTCAAGGTTATTAGTGGTCTGATGGAATCCAAATAGTTCACCACATTTGGGTTCTGAGGAAACTGGTTCAAATCAATCTTCCATACACCCTCCATCTTCTTTCTGAAATCATCCTTTCCAATGAATTTCTCATTTGTGTCAAAAGCCTCTGGCAAACCAAGCTTTATGAAGTTCCTTACCTTTTCATCCACCTTCTTCATCTTGTTTGCAGCCAAATGCAAATATTCCTTTTTTTCACGCATTCTCAAACACTTTTCAATGATAGATGAAAACTTCATTGAGGTAGCAATCTGATTGGTAATCCCTTTTGATTTCAAATCATTTCCACTAGCTTTTTAGATTGTTTGTAGAATTTGATTTGCAGATTTATCTAATGCCAACACATTTTTGTTGTCCACTAAATATTTATCGAGCTTCTTATAATGTTGTCTGATAGCATCAATCAATTGAAACATGTCACACAAATGATCAATCCTCTACATTATTTCATCCTAGATCTTTTGTTTCATATGCCTCATTGCATCTCTACAAAATGTAGATAACTTATTTTGACAAGAGTTAATTTTTTTTTTTCTTCCATCAACTCTGCCTCCAATGTTTCATTTATTTTTCTCTCTTTCTCCAATTTTTGTTCCCACTATGCATTTCCATTTGCAATGCTTAGTCTTAATTTTTCTGAAGTGGACTTTTCCTCATCATATTTCTTGTTGCTCTCATTTAGCCTGTTGGTGTTTTTTATTGTAAACTAGGTTTATCTTCTATTCTACCTATAGAATTTCCAATTCTAATCGAGGGCAGCTCAAAGGACCTGGACCAATTGATGAGGATTTTAACAATAAACCTCCTACACTTCGGGCTCTGCAAAACCCAGGAGGGTGGTCCCTATAATATGTTTATAATCTCTACACCGAACTTATAAACAATAATTAATAATTAACATATAATCCCATTTAATAGCTCAACATAATAGGATAATACTTAATTGAATTGGCTTTTCATCAATAGTATCAACTACTTGGAGCATGAGATGATTACAAAAATATTTCATAACTTAAGATAGTCATTTAATTTGCAATTTGGTAGCAAGCTCTAAGCATACGATTTAGACCAGTTCCATATACCATTAGGGAGTCAAATTCACAAACATTTAAAATTCCATGACAGGTTCAAACACATAGCATATAAGATCTCTGACAACAATTGCCTTACAACATCATCAATTTATATCCTAACCTAATACTTCTTACCCAATCCCTTTATAAACATATCCATCTATAACTCCAATCAAGAATTTTAATTAATTCTTTGAATTAAAGCCAAAATGGAAGTCATACACACCATAACAGTGAGATGAATGCAATAACCTTTGATTATATTATTCAAAATTATGATATGCTTATACAAAGGAGAGACATGAGCTTGAAATAAATCATTATAACTCAAATGTTAGTACTGTTATGAAACATCAAACCTTCATAAACCCAAAACCCGACTACAGAATGACACAAAACCTAAATTTCATTTACACTGAAAAAATAAGGCTTTACAACCTACTCTGCAACTATGCCTAGGCTCGACCTCAAAATATCTAACTTGCCAACCCTTATTTCTAGCCTTGAAATCCTTCTTATAGAGAATGAAGGAGCAAACAAGCATCGGGCCAGAAAATACACATGTCACCGGTCAATTGGACCGCCTTGTGATATTTCAAAAATATGATTACAATTGCCAAGTCCTGGAGCATATTCTTGTTAATTCCACTAATTAGGGAATAGCCGTTACATTTTCCAAACCTCAAAACCTACGCCAAAAGCCACCATGGAGATAAAACCATAATCAATTACAACTATAACCGTTGAGCTGTTAGTTGCCGGTAGTAAACACCATCTTGTTCCTCTTCGGTTAAGTACTTGTCCACCCATTTCTAATACTCTTCATTAGTTGGCCAGTCAAAGTTCACCACCTCATTCACCTTAGTGTTGTAGGGTGCATATTTCACTGCAACCTGATTGGCCTCTCTTTCAAAAGACTCTAAGAATGTGCTGGTATTAATTATTTTGTCCATGCTACTTAAGTCATAATCAAAATCATCACAAATCAATTTGATTTGTGCATGAATAACTTCTTATGCCCTTTCCTGCCACTGCTGCAATGTTTTAACATTTCCTTTTGCATCAGTGATGTCTGGAAAAAATTTATCACTCCAGTCATCAAAGCTCTTTACTAGCTCCCTAATTCTTCTACTCAAATCATCAGGTAGGGCCTGGAATCCCTTCAATGATTTCACAAAGATTTGAGTAGGCTTCAATGACTGGAGCCTATTGTCTGCATCAAACCTAGAAGCCTTATACATAACATATAGATCATTGGCCCTAGGGATCCACTTCTTAGCCAAAGGCAACACTATTTCCCAATCCCTAGTTATGTTTTTAATTCCATCCAAAAATAAAGAATATAAGGAATGTACAGATGGTAATCTATCATCGACCTTCTCATTTAAATGCCTCAAAACTGTGTCCACCACCTCATTTTGTTTGGAAGTTGCACCATCCTCACTTTCCTTTAAGGCAGCCTATAATTCTATGATCTTATTTAACATTTGCTTCTTGGTGGGATCCACAAAATACTCAACTTCTTCTTCAAATGGCCCTAGTTGTATGACTTAGAGTAGGTGTCTAGATGGGGGATCCTGGAGTAGTAGGGGGAACTGATCCTGAAGTAGGAGGTAATGCTCTTATACCAGGAGCATTGGAGGATTCTCCTACCTGCCCATATTTCAACCTATCTACTTTAGATTGCAGCTCAACATTCCTTTCCTGCATCCTACTATATTCTCCAATTATTATGTTGTACTTCTCCATCAGACTCTTCTTTTCAGCCTCTTCTCTCTTAGCTATCTTTTGGGCCAATTTGGCCACGTTTACTGTTAGGCTTGTAGCTTCTGTTGTTGAAGTTTCAGAAGCTCTCTTGATAATTAGCCCTCCCCTTAGGTTTGGACTAATATTAGTTACATTTGGTTTTCTTCCTTGGGGTGCCAATGCCCATATGGCCAGAGTTTCATATTCCTCACTGAAGGAAGAATCTTGCAAAGTTTCTTTAACCTCTTCTTCATTGTTTTGCATAGGATGCTTGGACTATAAGATATCATTGAATGCTACAACATCAACTATGTCCCACTCAGGAAAAATTAGGACACCATTCTGAGTCCCAAGTCTCCTTCCTTCCTCATGATTGATGTTCTTGAATTTCTCCATTAGTTCGGCCTTGACCTAATCATCATTCTCCTGCTCAGACCTATCAGGTCTTGATTCTCTCCTTCTCTTGCACTTATCCTGGTATTCCTCCAGTTTCATCCTCCAAATTAGTTGCAAGAATACATGAGTCTTCACAAAGGCATCATCATCTAAGAATGCCTTGCAGGCCTCCATCCTGGCATCTTGTACACACTTCCCCTTTATATCCATATCAAACAACACCAATTGTGTTGATCTAGGAGGGGAAGGGATACCAACCTGCATGTCTTGATTAGTCACAATTATTTCATCCATCAGAGCCTCTTGTGTTTCCTCAATATTTTGCCTCTTAGGGCTTGGCTCTGATGGTAGCACTGCAGGATCACCTCTTGGTGATGAATCTAGATCCACAATCCTTATCCACTCTTCAAATGATAATCATAAAAAAACCTTCCAAAGTGGACCCATCCTCCCTTGGAAAAGACAAAATCTAAAACAACAGTATAATCAGGGAACGAAGTCCCTTTTCCTCTCCCTGTCAGGTTGTCTTCATGAATACAACCTAGCTGCCACATGACCTCGGAAAATATCATCCTTGATGGTAAATTATATGGGAGAATGTGAGGGGCTCCCTAGAAACCAAACACCCTTAGGACAGTGCTCATGGGGTACAAGATGATGTCACCCCAATTGTGGCAGACCTTTAAATCGGGCTTCCTCACCTTCAGTCGGACGAAGTCATGCAAATCTTCAGGAACTCTTGGCACATTTACCACCAATCGAGCCCTGAGTCTGGAGGCAAAGTAGTTATCAAACTGTACAAAACTGGCACCTCCCTTGTCGTAAGACAAGTCTACACTCCACACCTGTACTAATAATCTCTCCCCATTCACCTCTTTCCTCAATTCCATCTTCTCCAAGAAGAAGTCGACATTCCTATATAGGAACATATGCATTAACAGGGAGTACCAAAAGAAAGGAGTTCCAACATCCCCCACAAGCAACTTCGACAAACCCTCATGTATCTTTTCTGTAAGAAAAGATGCATAGTCATACACCATGGAGAAGTTGGGATGCTGGATTTGAGCCCCCATGAACATATATGCAATGGGAATCACTGTATTTGGGTTGAATCCCAAAATCTGGCACAATGAATAAAATGTTGCCAAAAAGTGATTGGAAAAATAGTTTAGCCTGAAAGGCTCCTGGTCATTTAGGCTGATATGAATCGTTGAACTGCCTGCCCTGGCCAAGTGGGGAGGAAGTAACTTTAATCTAAAAAGAGGCTTTGACCTCACATATTCTTGGTTCATCTCCTCTAAATCAATTTGGACCAAGAATGAGCTAGATTCACTCAAATAAAAAACCTTCTGAATTTCAACTGCACTTATGCTTAGCAGAATCCCACCATCATTATCCCTAATTACACTTGTAACTGGGTCATAATGTGCTACCACTGCTCTGAGTAGGTCCACATCAGGAAACACATTCGGCACTGCTAGTTTCCCCATGTCGTATCTCTAACCATTAGAAAAGGGGTGGGGTAGGTTTCTTTTTCCATACCATAGTCTAAACATTTCCAGACCTGTCATTGGAACCCTAGCATTTGCAATATTATAATTTTTGCATACTAGTCCCTCGCCCAGGGTTCTTCCATTCATTAAAACTAAACCCCTTCTTCTATCATTTCTCGATAATGGGAGTTGATCCAGAAAATCATCATATAAATTCCTTTGCAAATAATCAACATGGACAGAGTACTGCTTCGGTGGTGCCATCTCAAACAACTAGGGCTTCCTTAAAATTCAAATTCTTGAACAAACTAGGGCTACCCAAAAAATGAAATTACAACACAACTGTGCAATTTCCAACAATTCAAATGAACCAGTAACCCTACAAAAATAATCAACAACCCCCTGATCAACATACTACAATCTTTCACAAGAATCACAGTCAAATTAAACTATTGATACAAAAAGTAACTCACGGGATTTTGGGCCTTGCAGAGAATCAAACCTTCCCTGTGATTGCTTGAAATACTTTATCTTTGGCTCTGAACAGCTTAGAAAACACTTGAATGCTTTTGTGGTGAAGATAGAGTGAAATCAAATACTTTATGTCGATTGAATTTATCCAGTAGATGTCTCATACGCTATTAAAGCCCATTTGCATGCCGTTCCAACGACTCCAATCGCATTTGATGCGAATTTAAACTTCAACCGTCGATCTTTTGTTTTTGTCAGATTGTCGAATGACCACCTTCAAAAAGGTTGATGTAATTTCCATGTCAGCGTCGAGGGCCCACCATAATACGCAGCTCCAAAGGAATACACATGGCGCCCACTCATGATATCACAATCACTAAACACCTTGCATCTTTGGATCATGCGATGGTGGGTAACCGTTGATTCCCACCATCGGCGATCATGTTCACTCACAATAGCCAGCAACACCAAACATAACCATCGAGCAAATTTTCATCAAGATTAAAACACTGCCATCGGTCTTGAGCACGTGCATCTCACATCTCTTTTAGTAACCCACCTTTTAACGTATTAAAGTCTGATGCAAATTTTAAACACATTATTAATCCTTCTTCAACATCGGCAACTAAGACACATGACGCTTTCCCGTGATATCACAATTAGTTGAAACCCAATGGTGATGTCATCTCGAGATCGCAGGGAACAATAAGGATCAACCATAGGATGATCGACGGTTATTAAAATATTTCCTACAAAATAAGATAATTATTGAAAGGGGGAAAGGGGACATCGCCTCGGCTGACGACAAATGATGGCATAAGGTTGTTCTTAAAGCACAGGGCATGGTTTGACCTAGACTTAGGAAATAATAAAGTCGAGGTGAAATATTTAACACAATTTATTAAAGGGGCCTGACCTAGATGATTCAATGGGACATAAGTAATTTTAAAACCTCCCTCAAAAGGTAATGACAAAATAGATCCAACCTAGGGTTTAAGATAGAACATTAGGATTTCATGAAGGAAAAAGTAAAACCCAACCCTAGGCTTCTCTAGAATAGCACGACAAACTAGTAATGTGGTAGAAAATTAATGGAACTCAAAGAATGAAATTTGAGGCTCCATCATAGCCTTTGCTTTAGGTCATTCACTTCTTTCTCATTTTGTTTATCCTATTTTCTTGTTGATGTAGAGGTATATTTTTTAATTCTTTTTTCTAATTCATTGCTCTTGTTATTTGTTGCTTTCCTCTTTGCTTTCTCATTTGCTAGGTCTGCCTGTAACTTTTCCATTTGAGTCTGCAACCTTTTTTCTCTCTATATTTCTTTAGCAATGATTTGTACACCAATTCATTGTTCTTCTTTGATACATTAATTTTGTCACTATTTTTGAGTCCAAAAAATCTAATTGAAAATTGGTCACCTAGTATTCAAATCAATCCATCTGATTTGTTGTTTTGTTTTGAACTATGGGAACAACAATTGTGTACTCCATGATTTCTTTATTTGTGTCAAATGTGGGTAATACCATGGTTGTTGCAGGCTTTGAAGTTACAATAGACACACTCTCCATCATTTGCTTTTTATTTTTATTTTTATACAAGTCTAATTTCTTTTTAAACTCTTCAATGAAATCAAAACCTAGGGATGTAGGAACAATGGAATGCTTGAATGGCAAAGGAATAGGAGTACTTGTAGTTGCTAATGATGTCACAACCACACTAACTAGCAGTGGGGGAGTGCCTAGAAATAAGTCCTTTGTGGTGGATCCATGGGTAGTGTGACTTGGACCTATCAAAATCCTTCACCTCTTCTATATGCCTTGGTCACTTGGTGTTTGTGTGGTATCTTGTATTGTTGCCCTCTTGTGTGTAATTTTTTATTGTAGCACATGTTGACCACTACTAGTACTACTACCCATACCATCGCCACCAGTGGTAGTGCCAATTGCACTAGGATCTCCACCATGGGCATGTCCTAGTTATGATTATATCTGACCATGAAGATTAGGATTTGAAGCTCTAAAAAATTGGATTGTTTTGGTTGTACTTGTATGCCCTTGGTCTAATTTTTCACCTCCAAACCCAAGGCCATATTTATCAACTGGTTTTCTATGCTCTACATTTGTTACCATCCAAGGGCCTTGTCTTTGGGACCCCAAAGGACCACCTTCATATCCCATTTTTTTCAACCATGGTTGCTCCTGAAGTATATGCTTCTTTTGTGGCCTCACTTAAACCAAGTTTGAAATTGACATGGCTTTGTTCTTCCCTATCATCATTAGATTCTTTATCTTCTTATTCATCGGGATGCTCTATATTCCACAATTTACTAAACTCACAATCTTCTTTGTTATTTCTATACTCTGCAAGAGCTCTTGGATCACCTAGCTCCTTCCTCATAGACCAAAAGGCAACAAATTTTGATTGTGACCAATTTTTATCTATAACTTCCTTCTTTAGAGAACCTGGCATTTTTAATCTACTAGATGGTTTGTCACTTTTTTCATAAAAAATGTTGTATGTCTTGATTGTCTTTCAGTGCAATGCCATAATTTCTGTTGACAATTGTTCAAAAGACATACCATTCTCAACAACACTTTTCTCCATTGCTATTTTGACCTCATCCCAAGAATCCTTGTTTCTCAAGTTTTCAAGCAAGGGTTTACTTTGATGTTGAATTCTACTTGCAACATTCTTATTGGCCACAATCATTGATTTAATGGTGTCACATGGATCATACTGCCAGTGACAAATAGCATCAAAATAAAAAAAAATCAAAAGATTATGTGCCACACTAAATTCTTTTCTCTCGAATGTGAACCCTCCACATGAAAAAGGTAAAGAAGGAAATAAGGTCTTCTTTTGTTGATTGAGAAAGTGTCGTTCATTAGTACTCTGCATGTGCCTTACATATTCCAATGCAAAAACCCTTTTTTGTCACATGTATTGGAAGTTTGTATGGCTATACTCCCAATCCATAAAATATTAGCACAATATATTCTTCCATTGAGTACCAATCAAACAATTGTATTTATTTTTACTAGTTGAATGTAGTTTCTACATGACATAGGCAATCTAGGCATTGGAGTATTTGTAATTGCTTGATGCAATGGAGCCAAAAAGTAGTCTACAAAATGACTGTAGTTCCTTTGAGAATAATGCATCCTTATCTCAGTGGTCCATTCATATATTGGAGCCATTTTATTTTCCTCAGCATTACTATAGGGCTAAATGTAAAGCTTGTTGGTCTGAAACATTCCTCTAAATTTGAATAGAAAAAGATAGCACAAGTAGGTTGTCAACCTAAATGTCTTGATGGAACCTCCTTTAATCATTAAAAAAATTTTATGCATGGATTCTACAATGTGCTCAATAAAATTATATTTGACATGTGGAACATCGTAATGGATATTATATACCATTTCAAGGAGGCTTGCACCCACTTCCAAATTGCTATCCAGTTTGAGGCAAAAATGCTAGCATGGAAATAGTATCCTTAGCCCATAGTTTAAAAATATCCAAATCATAGGGAGGCTTATGATCACCTTTCAATGTGTTTCTATCCTAAATTATTCTATTTAAGAAAGTATTTTTCTCCATTTCATCCACTACTTCATAATCACTAGCAAGCTTTTCTACGTTAATGTGGACATTTCCAAATTCTTCAGTTGTAAAACCCAACACTTTTCCAAGTTATTTTTCATTAATGGATACAATTATTCTTTGCTATCTTTATTAACAATTGCTCTTTTATTATCATCATAATTTTGGCCACAAACCATGATAAATTCTGGGCAAGGGAAAACCTCATGTAACATCATGTGCCCTAATCTAGTTACCCATAGTGCACTGATACTATTAACTTGCATTTTCTTTGCAACCTTATTTTGAGATGAAAATCTAAGCTTTGAGGTATGCCTACCATAGATTTTAGGATCATAAATATCATGGTATTCATCAATGAAACCTAGGGTTTTAAGCAATTTTGCATAATGTATTTTTGTATCTGACATTGCTCTAGTGGCACTGGTGGTAGACATGCTTATACAATGTGAAATTGTGAATTCCCTAATACCTATTAGTCCTCCTTAATTTTTATTAATTCTTAAGTCTCTCAACCCTAAACCCAAACTTCAAATTTTGATAAAATAAGATTTTAAGAAACGTCAAATGATGAAACGTAGCCATAGGAATTATTTCACTTACTCAGATTATGACTCTTGAAAATATTAATGCTTCCAGTCATGAAAACTGGAATGGCTTTGTTGGAAGTGGAACTATGGAACCCAAAATAGGATGGTGCACTGCAATGAGCAATTTGAAGACTGAAATCTCCCCGTGTGTTGACCCTCTCACTTAAAAGAAAATCACTTAAAGTGAATGAAACGTCTTAGGTCTACATGTTGCAAATTCTAAACTATTGATCTTTGTAAATCCAATGGTTATAGGGTGATTCCAGAGGTTTAAGTTTGCAAGCCTATCACTCTGTGTATTTCACTAACTCATTTGACTGCAAAATACAACGAAAGATGTATCACCGGGTACCTATGTATTTAATATGAAATTAAAAAAAAAATTAAAATTTATGCTCGACGTTCGTCGAAATTGCGATGCTCCATGATTTTCGTCGTTATTTCAACATACACTTAAAGTCAACCATCCCCTTCCATCAATTTGTGGGCCGACGGGTATATGGTTAGTGTTCGTCGGGGTTCTGACGAATCGATTTTAATAAATAAATTCGACAATTTATCTATACTTGTGACAGTGTTTTGCTATACTTGCAAATTTTCTATACTTGTGATAGTTTGTGGAGGTTATAGGCCAAATTTTTTTGGTGCAAAATATCAAAATTATTAGATTTTGTTACTTGTCTATGATTAAAAATTATTGGAAGTTGTGATTTGATATTTTTTGAAGATCTAAATATTCAAGCTTGGTAAAGAAAAATCATGTCAGATAATATTAGTGCAGAACAAAATGAAGAGACACTTGTTAGATTGTGGGCTAGATTGAAAAGAAAGGGTGATGGGAAATGTTATTGTCCTTGCAATAATTTCAAGGGCTTAAAGACGAGAAGAATTTTAATCACAACAGCTGAGAAACATTGTAGGCAACATGGTCACATTGAAGGGGGGCATGATTATCATGCATTGGTAAGTTGTTCATTATATGTCTTTATATTGATTGAATTTGTAAATGCTTATATTGTTTTAACATTTTATATATATAAAAAATCACTTGATCATGATCATGGTTTATTTGTGTTGATCATTATTATAAAGGTGGGGTGCCCTAGGGCACATGATATGGATTATCACGACCCGAAGAATGTGGTTTTGCAAGTGGAGGAACATGGAGCTGTGAATATCGGAGATGAAATTAATGATCCTATGGAAGAAGATGATCATGCGCCAAAAAACATAGTTGCAGATGATGATACAAATACATTGATCCATGACACATTTAGTGGTGCAACTGATCATGATGATCGAGATGACTTTGATGATGTTCATGATTTACCTATACTTGAGAAGGCATACGAGCCCCTTTATGAAGGATCCCAAACAAATATTCTCTCTATTGTATTGTTGTTGGTGAACTTGAAGGTTATGAATGGTTTATCCAACATAGCAATCTCACGGATGTTAAGGTATGTCATATATGTCATCTTTTATCATCTATTTTTGTTGTTAGTTCATCACTAGTAAATAAAGGATGAAATATGTACCATTAATATTCTTTATATTAACAAATTATTTTTTTGTTGTAGATTGATAGGTAAATTTTTGTTACCACCATCAAATATTTTACCTCGCTCATATCGAGATTTATTTGCCATTATGAAAGATATTGGAATGGAGTATCAAGCAATAAATGCATGTCCCAAAGATCATATTATATATCATAAACAACATGAATTTGCAACATAATGCCTAGAATGTCATATTAGTAGATATCAAACAGATCAACTAACAAAAAAGGTGCCTTGCAAGGTTCTTCGTTATATTCCAATTATTCCACGTATGCAACGATTATTTAGGTGTGAAAGATTAGTGCAATTTATGGATTACCATGCACAAAATAGAAGTGGAGATGGCATTCTTCGAATGCCTGTGGATGGTTCTACATTTAGGGGCATGAAGGAAAAATAGTGACACTTTAAAGAACCTTGTAATCTCAAGATTTCATTGGCAGTGGACGGTGTCAATCCATTTGGAGAGTTGAGATCTATTTACTTGGTGTGGCCTATTTTTGTTATCAACAATAGCATTCCTCCATGGATGTCAATAAAGAGGGAGCACACAATGTTGGAAATGATTGTTCCAGGTATTTGTTTACATCAATTTTCTTTAACGTAGTAGCATCTCATTTGTCTTATTTGTTGCATAATGACTTTTTTTTTTCTATTTAATAGTCATGTACATTAATTTATATATATTGCAGTAAAATGGTTATAATAACTATGTAATGTTTATGTTCATTCAACTAGGTAAGTACCAAGTTAAAGATATGAATGTATATATCGAGCCTCTTATCGACGAGTTACTAAAGTTATGGAATGGCATCACTATGTATGACGTCTCTAGACCAATAGGACAAAGACAATTTCAATTCCATGCAATGCTTGTATGGACAATTCATGATGCCCCAGGGCTAACACATTTTTGTTGTATGTTATAACGTTCGACTGCACTTTAATGATATTTAATTTTATGAAGTAGATATCATGCATGTTTTTTTAATAATCTATTCATTATATGTAATTGTAAAAATTGACATATTCAATCCAATTATATATGATCTTGCAGGTCTTCAAACAAAGGGGAAATTTGTATGTCCAGTTTGTGGTCCAAAGATGAAATCTCGTCATTCAAAAAGTTTAGGAAAGTAGGTGTTTGATGAGTATAGGCACTTCCTCCACATAAATCATAAGTATCGAACTATTGAAAAACATCTTTTCAATGGGAAATAAGAGACTACATCAAAACCATGAAGAATGACACCTCGCCTATGGAAGTTGGAATATAATAGAATTAATCATCAAGGTTATACATCGGATCAAATTGTTTATCTATCATATATGATGTTTTTGGAATTTATATTTTTATATTGTGTTTTGTTTACTCATGTTGTAATTGACAATGATTGTCGTTGTTAATTTGTTTAACTTATATGCTTCATGAAGGTCATCAAGGCATTAATGGCCGACTTCCATAGGGACTGAAAAGTTATCCTAGATAATTTAGTAGGTTGCCCTACTCTGAGCAGCTACAAATTGTGCATTTGTTTGATACAATGCATATCAGAAAGAATAAACATAAACTTTATGGAAAATATTGGATGGAGGGCATGACAAAGAAAAAATTGTCAAAATTTGTAGTGACATTCAGGAATCCAATCATGCAATGAAAAATGTCATTCAATTAAATAGTGATGGAGACCAAATTAATATAAGCACCCTTCCCTGGTATATTGCGTGTACTTTTCAGTGTATTATGTTTACTAGTTTTGGAAAAATAATGAAAAGATCATTTTATAATTATTGATGTACGTTCTACCTCTATCTCTCCCAGAAAACTTCGACAATAATGTCAAACAAGTTATATATGATCTTGGAAAATACATGAGGTGAGTAGCGATATTTGTTTAATTCATTGTATAGATCTTATATTTGCCATTTGTTTTACTTGTTATGTAACATATTGCATACTTTTGTTAAATCTCGTTAATATATTTGTGCCTTGAATCACTTGTAGATGGTTGTCATCTAAAGAAATCCATAAAGAAGATGTAAATTATTGGAGGAGAAAAATTCCTCATCTAATGTGTGAAATGCAAAAGTTTCTATCTTCAATATTTCTCAATGCTCAAGAACACTACCTCATACACCAAGTTGATGAGATTGAATTGTGTGGACCTATACACACAAGGTCAATGTGGATGGTTGAGAGGCACTTGAAATTTTTGAAGGCTTTGGTTAGACAAAGAGAACATCTTGAGGGTTCTATGGTGGAGGGATATATGGTATACCAGACCATGGTGTACATTATTGAATATCTTCCTAAGTTCGCAACAAAGATCCATGTAGATCGTATTTGGGATCCCAACTCCATTAAAAAAATCAAAGGGGAGTACCTGATGGGGAAAGGTAGATTGAGGAAAGTGAGAGGTAATTATAAGATGGTCATGGAGATTAATTAGAATAAATTTTACATTGCCTTAAATTTCTTGAAAAGAAACAACAAAGAACTAGTCCAAATGAAAGAATCTTCCACACACAAATAGAAAAGTACTGGTATTGTATTACTCTAGGAAATAAGTCTTTCACTACTGAAAAGTATTAAAATCTTAAAAAGTGTTGATGATCAAATATTACAATTCAAATTTAATATATATAAGAAGAAGACCCAAAAAAGGTGTCTCTTTGGATTGTCTTTTGGAAAATAATTAAACTACTGATCTTAATTAAACTTATTAAATACTTCATTTTCTCCTAACATTGAATTAGCCATTGAGAGATGTTTTTTATACTCCTCCAAGGTATGGGTATTCACATCATGCATTGAATTTCGAGCTTCATATTCGAGTTTTATCATCAATTCCATATGTTTGCATGCTCCATCCAGAAATAGCCCTTCTACTTTGATTGTATCCAATACTTCCTGAAGTATCCTATTGCATTCATCCATCTTGTTAGCTCTCAAAAATGCAGGTTAAATACCTCAAGAGGTTTCCAAACTCTTGGTACGTTTCAGGGTAACATACAAGGCCGAATGGTTTATACCTTCTTCTCTTTATGTGTTGCTAGACCTATGTGGGTACACCTATATGAATGAAGCAGACTTGATTTGTGTTTATTCCCTAAAACAATTTATCCACAATGGCAAGTGGGAGTGGATAAATGAATTCTTATTTTGGTATAGATTGTATAAGCAATATCAAGGCTAATCTTAATATGTTCAGTTAACATATGTAAAAGATAAAATGAATGAAACTAAAATGATGGAATGTGAGGGACCAGTGCTCTATTGGGTATATGGAGTCAAATAGAAATCACAGTTAAGTGAATTATAACTGGCAATAATTCTAACTGTTTAGCACTTTTATGTTTATAACTTGTATAAACAGGCAAGGGTGTAATTATCAGATTCTTCTTTAATAATCCAAAATAATAATTCCAAGTTGCTATGAATAATCAAGAGGATTTTAATCTTTACTTGAAAGACCCAATTAAATATGCCACACAGATACAACAAATGTGCACTGATAGATTGAAAACATGCTTGATATCTCAATTTAAACAATAGAGTAATATTAAATATGGAGACAATTTGGAAATATCTTCAATTAACTTAACAAACAATTGATACCAACATAGAGCCACCAAATCAGAGATTTTCCATTAACTTCATCAAAAAATTTACACGTGCATCTTGGTCCTTTATGATGTAAACATTGTATCAATCCCTATTCTCCTACTTCTTCTATCTAATCCTATCTTAATAATTTTTTCTTGGTCCTGGTCTCTCTTATTTATAGGAGAGGCAACAAGCTTTAGACCAAAAGACATGAATTTTGATAACAAAACTTAACTAACATGTAAAATATAACTGAAACAATTAACAACTAACACATGACAATTTTGTTAATCTCTGAGTAAGAGCCCGAGTCACCAAAGACCTATGCAAAGGTTTTACTTTATGATAATCATCATTGATAGTGATTAATCTTCATCTGAACTGAGGTATTGCTCCTACCACTTGCTTATGGTTAAATCATTCGGCCACTTGTATTCCTGTGCATTAGTGAAGTTTGACAGGTGGCTTTTCCATCTACTATTGAGCAAGTTTCTAGCATCTACAACAAACTTTGCATAACCATTGTCCAATTCAATAATTCCATCAAGCAGAGCATGAAATTTGTCTAGATTGATATTTCCATCACCCTGTATATGTGTCAAACATTGTGGAACCATTTGATCAAATTAATTTCTCCATTCATCCACATCCTTGAGTTGACCATTGCCTTTAACGATCAGAGGGCTAAAATTGTGTTTTATTGAATCAAATGAATTCCTTATGTTTTCTACCTTCTTCTTCATATCAATCAAATACGTATGCTCATCAATGATTCCTTATACCATTTCTTGAGTAGGTTTTAACCTTTGGGGTGCATCAGGATCTCTTTGTGTGGCTTTACACAGAGTGGTTAAGATATGGTAAGTGGGCTGCCATCTTTTTTGCAATTCCTCTAAGATAGGGGAATTAGTATTTATCTGTTCTAGAGATTTTACCAAATGACTGAAGCCCTCGTGAACTCCACTTATTCTATCTTTTAAAACTTCAACTCTGTGTTTCAGTATTTCCTCCAAGGTACTCAAGATGTGTCATTTGATATCATCCATATTATGATTCTTTAGTTTCTCAACCTCTTTATTCAATTGTTGAATCTATGGATCTTCAACTGAAGCAAGTGGATGATATACAACCATTTCATTCCCCTTTACATCTGTGGCTTGTTGAAATTGTTGTTTCAATCTAACATATTCAATGAATAACTTATTTATCTCCTCATTTGATAGTTTGAGTCTTTTCTCATACTCTGTCATCTTCTTTTCCATGTTTTCCACTACATCTCTTGTAAACATTGTTGAATGCATTGTCACGGTTGTTGCTTATGTGGGAGTAGTTTCCTTCATAGTTTTGACCAGAGCAGACCCTCTCATTTCCTGCACCACATCTAGAAGCCTAGGCTTCCTTGTGATTTTATGTTTCATCCATAGGGAAAGGGTCTTGGTGGTTGGATTATATCCTATCCCTGATACTCCTACCGAATCAAATTCTGCAACCAATTTGGGATCATCTTGAGCTTTGATTTGATCCAAAAAAAACACTTTGGAGAGCTCCATTCCTGGTATAATGAGAATTTTAATTTTCAATACTAACTCCCTTTCTTCTTTAGGAGTAATATTGACATCATCAATATTTAACTCTGCCTTTGTTTGTGCCTGCACTTCTGCATGTTTCGAATCATCAGATCCAATGAGGTTAGTATTCATTCTATCATCAAATTGTTTCATCTTCATTTTTATCCAAAAATATTTGAACTCCCTAGTATGGATAAAGTCATCATCCTCCATGAATCTCAAGGAAGCAATAATTCTTTCATAATCTTGCATTTCATCAATAGCCTTTTCTGATATTCTCATCTTGGAGTCATGAGGCTCAAGGATTTTTTGTTTCTCTGCAACCTCTTTCATCTCAGCCAAAGTTAAGACTACCTCTTGTTCTTCATCACTTGACTCATAGTCCACTGGTGACCCAATCTTTTGTTTCTTGGAAGGAGGCTCATCTATTTGAGATGGAGGAGATGGATGAATTGGTGATGAAGGTGGTGTGTGTGATGTAGAGGTTGTGGATGTTGGTGGCTAGGGTGTAGGAAGTGGGGCTGATTTCACTTCTTGAGCCTTTTTAGATAATTCATCAAACTTACCAAGGACTAATTGCATTCTTTTCAACAAATCTGGCTCCTCATGAAAAAACCCCTTGAACTTCATATCTTTTCCTCTCTTTTGATCCTCCCATCTCATCATCGGTAACCATCTTTTCCTTCTTTCAAAAAAATCTACAAAATAGACCAGGTTTCTTATTACATCCTCTTCCAGATCAAATTCATGTGTTATTGCCCTCTTTGTGAGTAGGGTTCTTCTGATATTGTTGATGTGGCCTTCTGGATCACATATTCTCTCTTTCCCTTATTTGAGAGAAAATTAGCTTTTATAAATCTCTGCAATTCCTCCAACATATCTGATCCAATCGACAATTCTTGGAATACCATTAAATCAGGTAGAAATGTGCCTTTTTTCTAATTTTTCATCAAATCATACTCCATACAGAGCATTTGCCACATAAATTCTAAAAACAATACTATGCTAGGTGAAAATTTTGGTAAAATATGAGGGGCCTAATCACAACCATACACCCTGATGATGGTGTGTTGTGGCATCAAAAACCAATCTGCATAATTATATGTAAAACCTTGATCCAGTTTGTATTGTAGGGGTCTCATGACATCCATTAGGGATTGTGGTAATCTTGGTGTAGGAAAACCAAGCTGAGCAATCAGTCTAATGAAAAAATCATCCCTAAATACAACATAATCACTTTCATTGCATTTATTGTCCCAAATATAACACCAATTTTGTACTGGGAGCATAACTCCATTCTCATGTGTTCTCAATTTCATCCTCTTTGTCCATTTTGTTTCATTTTGAGATAGAATCAAATGACATAATAAAGAGTACTTTCTAAAAGTTATGGGGGCCTTGGCTTCCCTAACCTGTAACAAACCTTCATGAGTCTGTTCCTCAATGAATGAAGCAAAATAAAACTCCACATTCGATTCAAGATGATAGATAATCATGGCCATTCTCATCAACCCTATCAACATATTCTCCTCTACATCAACTCCAAGAATTTGACATAGTGCAGAGTAGGTATTTTTGAGATAGGTTTGAAAGTCAAACACTGGAAAGGGTTCAAGTCTTGAAAAGTGAATGGGAAGGACTTTGTTTTTGTTACCCCTTTTCATGTGTAAGAGGAGTTCATCAGTTCTATAGGTCCTTTTAAACCTTCTATGTTCTTGCTCTAGCTTCCCCAAGTCAATTTCAGTGATAGCCTGCTTGTTTAGGTCAAAACACCTAATTATAGCTTCCCTCGAGATATCTACCAGACATTTACCATTTGGAAGTCTGACCATTTTTATGGGGCGTGATATCTATTGACCAAGGCTTTGATTAGCTCGACATCAACAAAAACATTAGGAACAACTAATTTGCCTATGTCAAAAGTCCATGGGTTTGACACTGGAACCCTTTCATCTCTGTTCCTATAAAAATACCAATATAAATTCCACTCAGACTGTGAAATTATTGGGTCCCTACACCCCTAAGCTAAATCCTTAAAGAATTTCTTAGAACCCTTATCTACTGAACCAGGTAACAGGGCAAGTAATGGCAACTGCAATGAAATTCTACTAGATTTTTCTTCCTTTTTAGTTCCTGCCTCTGATTTCTTTGGCACCATTGTTTAAATTTCAGTGAATGATAAGTAGAATAGGAATTTTGCTCGCTCTCTAGAATTATTCCACTGTCATACTTTGAGCTCGCCTGTATTCAACTTCTGCTAGCACGAGCGCACGAATTATCAATTTGCCTTGTTAAATTTTGATATCATACCGCATTAATTTCATATCTTAAGTTCTTTATCATTCAAATCTTTCATACGGAGCTGAATTTCATACTTCAATGTTGATTGATGTGATTGGACTTCATTTAATGCTCCAACAATAGATTACCGCACTACCGTATGATATTTTTCATCCCCCCGCGGTATAGCGGTTCCTCCTTATCTCTATTCTTATTTCACCGCTCTACTGTGCGATCCATTCCAACCCCCTGTAGTATGGTGATGCATTATTACCTCTGTTCTTAGCTTACCTCTCTACCGCGCGGGCTTCATTTCAACCCCTCGTGGTATAGCGGTTCCCTCTATTAGTATTAACCATGACCTCGCTCTACCACGGGCAAGACATCAACCTTCCACGGTATAGCGGTTCCTCCTTATCTCTATTCTTATTTCACCTCTCTACCGCGGGCTCCATTCCAACCCTCTGTGGTATGGCGGTGCATTATTATCTCTGTTCTTAGCTTACCACTCTACCGTGGGCAAGACAACAACCCCTCGCGGTATAGCAGTTCCCTCTATTAGTATTAACCATGACCCCTCTCTACTATGAGCAAGACATCAACCTTCCGTGGTATAGCGATATATAGTGTATTACTTCCTTTACCCACCATGCTACCATGAGTTGCTTTATTCGAGGCTGCAATAAGGTGGTAAAAGGCAATTTTTACCTTGTGGATGGTAAAAACATGGTTTTTAAGGATTTTTTTTTGATTTCATATGAAAGGACCACCAGAATTTCAAATGAAAATTCTAGTTCCAACACATGTAGGCCATTCCTGCAATGTTTTTATTGGTGAAGCTTGCTAGTTGTTGTGCCGATATATTGTATCCTGCCAATATAAACATAAAACATGATTGGGGTGACATAGCTACTGCTTGGACAATATGTTATATCTCTTTAATTTGAAATGTGTGAACAATGGGTCTTGGATACATATAGTTCAGAGGTTTCTTACGAAAGATATTAAGATCATTGGTATTGGGATGTTAGGATTTTAGGTACATCAATTATAAATTAAGGTTGTATACCATGGTAATTAACTAATTATTTTAATTTCAATTTTTTTTGATACAGTTGGTCGAGAGTGGGATGCACTACATTTGTATGTTGCAAACAATCTTGATTGGATGATGGTATGGATTGAATGATGTCAACAATTTGGTCGCGCATTAACATGGGAAGGTGTGGCTTCATTGGTTAAAGAAGCTCATTGTAATGGAGATTCCAATGTTACACCAAGGGAAATTGATTTAGCATATGGTTTAAGAGATAAACAAGTATGTATAAATATATTAATCACCCATATTATTTAATTATTTTCAATTATATTGATGTATATATATGTTGAGTTTTTTTTCTTTGCATACATTCAGCCAAGAATAAATATGTTTATCAACCGACGATGCAATAATTTTTACATGTTTGACATATTGTAGGTGAAACACCACAAGGCTATGTGGTGCAATGGTTGTAAATTTTGAATAAAAAATTTGGATGACACGAAGAAAACTTGTGATTTTGGGATAACTGCAGTCTTTCAGGTGACTAATGTTTCATCTAGGGGCGACATACATCCAAAAGTCTCAAAAAATCGATACTATGGGATTTTGGATGATATACTTGACTGTGACTTTAAGTCCTTCAAATTAGTTTTGTTCATTGTCCAATGGTACATGCTACGATTGAATGAAAATGATCTTGAGAGAACTGTTATTGAACATGATAATGGATTTACCATGGTTAATACAAGGTCAATCGAGCAAGCTGGAAATGAGCCCTATGTTCTTCCAAGCCATTGTGAGCAGGTATTTTACTCAAAAGTTCCAGGTAAACTGGGTTGGTCATTTATTGTTAGACATGATCCAAGAGGAAGGTTGGTAAAGTATAATTTGGTGGAAGAAGAAGATATCGAAGAACTAGAAGATGATGTAGATGATGTGCCTAACGAAGATGTCAAAGAAGAGGAACTAGATCATGATGATGTAGGAGTTAATGTTCATGAAGATGATATCCGTGTGGATGATGACATTATCAAAACTGATATCAATGATGATGATGATGATATGACCAATCCTTACAATGTCGAATATGGATTGGATGATATAGAAAAAGAGTTGGATGAAGAAGAAGATCAATGACATTGAAATGTATGGGTTATGTGATTATATTATCTATTTGATATTGATTTCTTGATAGAATTATATTTGATTTATATGGTTACATAATTAATTCATGATGGTTTTAATTTTTATGCCATTACATAATAAATTCGTGATGTACTTTTTAATGTTATTAATTCATTATGTTACAACTATTTTAGCTCTCCTATAAATTTCCATATGATCAAATCCTAATTACTTTACGACTATTTATGATTGGATATTATTTGATCATATCTTTGGTTATTTCATTCCCAAAAAAATAGTGTTTCCTCATGTTGACCTTGTATAGTGACATGTGAATGGGGCCAACGTTGAATTTTTTTCAATTTATGCTTGTATGGAGTGAAACTTGACATGGTTAGCCTAGACGCATGTGTTGAAAATATGGGAGGGTTTCGAGACTCAAACATGAGGTCATGCATGTTATGAAAGTGAATGGTAATCCTACTTATAGTAGAAGTTCACATGATAAGCTAACCAATGGCACTATATTGGAGGATAAACCCACCTATGGAATTAATTTAAGAGGTAAGGGATGCCTCTTAGTGGAATTTTGAGTCTTGGATTAATCCATAGTGCTAAAATTAGTTCTAGTGTTCTTCCCTTGGTGTTATATTTATCTCTACATGAATTTCCCATACTTAACCATTTCATCATCCCTTTTCCCAAGCTATTTGTATCATAATATAAACTTGGTCCAATCTCACATTAGCCCCTTAGGTAATTATCCATTTTCTCCAAGTTGAATGGAACCTTTTGTACCAATGCATCTATGTTTTCCTACCCTAATGGATCAAGACTTGACATCACCTTAACAATCTTCTTTATGTCATAGCATATCTCTGAAGTGCCTTTGGCATGCTTTAGATGTGTCAATATTAACTAGATTGAATATATTAATTTTAATGTCTCTTAACACATTCCATGACAAGAAAATGACTCATTTGGATTAAGGAGTACTTTCCTAAACCATTCCTTCATATTCAAAAATCCCTTCTCACACCCACATCATAATTCATATCCATGTTAGTTGTACTGATTGTTTTAAACCAACAATAAATGAATCATGATAGAAGAAAAATCGTTATGCACAAGGATAAGAATCAAAGAGACTAAAAGAATCAATTCACTAGATATGCTCCCCATTATTGTAATAGACAAATGTAAAAAAGTAAGTCATAACAAGAATAGGACCAAAAAAAACTAGGAAAAGAAACCTTGTAGGCTACATTAATAAGACATTGATTGCAAGAATTTCTTCCATGATGTTTAAATGAAAAAATATTAGATATCTCAATCTTTAGTCAAGTAGTATTTCAATCACTAATTCTTAGACATCCATCATGATTAAACATCACATATCATAAGCCTTTTTAGCAATCACTAGGATTGTAGATAATATTCAATCATGTCATAGGAAATAAATCATCAAAAATTATAAAGAAAGAGAAAACCAACTATATAACCTCAACAAGCCACCATACAAAAATTATATTTTGTAGAAAATAAAATAAACTATATGTTGACATAGAATATATATAAACTATATATTTTGAATTTTGGCCTCACGTGCACAGGAGCATGACATATGAATTTTGGCCCTGCACGCTTAGGAGCACGACATAGCATACTGCACCGAGACCCTAACTTGAGAGTTGCACTGAGAACCACTGCATCCAACCCTTGAGTGGAGAGTTGTGAGACTTCACTAGATGAGTGTTGCAAGGCCATTGAGTCAAGGAGGAAGACTAGGAACCATTTGGTAGGAGGAAAGCTAGAGCGAGAGGTGAGGGCACTCAGAAAGGGAAAATCGACCAAGGGACAATGATTGTAAATGATTTTCCCCCACATTTAGAAATCTTGTTGCAAGTACAGTGATTTAGACTTTATTTTTTCCCATCGAGGTGTTGCATGCTATATTTTGGTCAATTCAAGCCAATGTCCCATTCAAAAACCCAAGTACTACCTAGTACTGGTGTTTGGTTAGTTTGAACAACCAAGCTTTGAGATGTTCAATCAGTTGGGTGGCCATTTTTGGCCTGTGAACTGTAGTTTTTGTATTTGTCTTAGCATATTTTTTCTACTATAAGATTGAAAGGAATTCTCGTCACATAACAAAACACGAAGTTCACTAGGGTTCAAATTTCTAAACTTCGATGAAATAAATTTACATATTGAGGTCCACAAATGATCAAAGGGACTGAAAACAATACATGGTCTGTGAGTGCAATGAAAAATGCCTAGTGCCTGTCCATAAGAGAACGTATAAAAGTACATGATGTAAAATCAGAGGTGGAAAAAAACTCACACAATCTTATTTGACAAGTCGCGAACAATTTTTAACTTTCCTTCTTTTGACACACTTATTCAACTATATTTCCCTTCAAAAAACTCAACACAAACACTCAAATTTTTCTTTAGAGTTCCAAACCATTACCAGAACTTCAAACACCTTAGTCAACTTCATCTTGATCAAAACAAACAATTCCCTAGTCTGCCCTTTCATTTTACCATTAACTCTCTTTATGACTGTCCTAAAATTCACAATTTCAACTCAACATAAAGTAATTTGACCCAAAACAATATTTAGGCTAATATAGACCACACAATTTCCATTCCATTTCACTTCAAACAAATGTAAACCATCTCCCATCCAATGCTTGGGACATGTTTAGTTTGACTATTATATGCTCTTCAAAGCATCAAAGTTCGTTTACAAAGTATTTTCACAAAACCCTAAGGGCTTAACCTTCATAATTACTCTATTCACAGACTGTACACAGTTTTTCAGTCAAGAAACTTCATTCCCTTGCATCTTATCTTTATGATTTTTCCCTAAATCCACATAAACATGAAAGAACATTCATAGTAGGATAATCTCACAAGAAATCAGAAGATTCCACCAATTAATAAAGGAGAAACATAATTATTTATGTCTCTGCTTACCCTAACTGAGGGTTTTAGCAGTCTGAAGTAAATCCACAATAACTAACACAAATCTTAACTAAAATGCATGAACTCTAATGTAACAGGAAGTTGATTGAGATTATTACCATATCCAACCATTCTACCATGCCTTCAAGGCCGTACAATTCCATACAATACCTGGAAACGCAAGATTTCTGAAGAAAAATGATTAAAAGTAAGAGATTTTCCTTGAACTTATTCTTTATTCAACCACCCTTGAAGTTCTAAAAGATACAAGAGCCTTTTTAAAGGTAAGAAAACTGACTTTTAGCCTTCTAACTGCCTCTAACTGGCCCTAATGACTCTTCATCTCTTAATATTTCCTTTTTGATTAAGTTGACAACTTTTTACATTGTTTTCATTTTTGCACTTTTGGACTTAATAAACACTGAATGACCTCAACATGACCTCAAATATACGAAACATGAATCTAATAACATGATTTACAAATTAGGAACAATAACATTGAATCAAATTTCAAAACATTGCTTCATAGAGGTTTAATTATGTCAAGGTGCTCTTGCACCAGTACAAGAGATGAAGAAAAGACAAGGAGCCATTAGAAACTTATGAATATTTCACTAACTCAACCAAACCTCCAAAAGACCAATACAAATTCCAACACTAGGGAAAGCCCGAAAGAGAACACTAATGAAAGTGGAATTTTTTTTCAAGTTCCAGAAGAGTATAAATGGTTCAAAGATGTTGCACGAGTGTCTGGAAAATGGTGAAGGAATGATGGATAGGGAGGGACCCAATTAGCCTCTTTAACTGGATTCTTAAGAAAGAAAGAAACTCCGATACATTTTGGGGTTGTTCTGAGTAGGGCCCGTCTTTTATTATTTTATTTTGGGGACCCAAAAAACCATAGGGGTAGAAACCTGTGGAGCTTAATCATTAAAGGCAAGGGGTCTATCCATTTAGAAATAGACTGAAAGGATGGTTCCACGAGGGGCTATTTCACATCAAAGGTGGTCCAAAAAATTTCATAGGTACAAAAATTAATAGCAACCTTCCACCAACTAACCCAATCAACCTCCAAGAAACAAGACAATGACTCTTCTAGATGTTCCCAAAACCCAAGGCTTCAAAACACAAGGTTGGTGACCCTACAAACCATTCCCATGCTTTTCAAGTGATCTCTGATCATCAGACCCTAACAAGGTTTATTGATACATTCACAACTATTGTTACCTCCACATGCATTTGACTAGTAGTGTCAACCTTGGTTTTTAATCCTCCAACCCCATACCTTGGGATCACATCACCATGAAAGAACTTCATCCAACATCTTTATGAGTACAGGTACCACCAAATAGGTATTTTTCAGATCTGTCTTCCTCGAGCGAGGGAAATTCAGGAAGAGAAGAGGAAAGAGAGACATGTATTAGGTCTAAAAGAGGAAGATCAACTAGAGGTCAAAATATTAGAAGAAAATTCTGTAAATGGATGGAATTTTTTCTTGTTGAACGGGGGTCATGTTCTTATGATGATGAGAGCATAGGCAACATCGAGGTGCCCTTTAGGTACAAACATCTATGGAAACAATGGGTACCCAAGGAACTTTCTCCAATAAACACTAATTTTTGTGTGAATGAGAGGATATATCGCATAGCACCATCATCATTACATGGTTTGGGCCTATTTTGCATGGACGACATAAAGGTTTGTTACAAAAAATTTACTGAATTGATGGAGTATGTCAGACCCTGTTATAGTTACAAATATTGGATGCAGTTGGTTCAATATACACGAAGTATGCATAGGTATGCACTATCAGCAAATTATATACAACTAAAAGATAAGGATCAAAATAAAGGAGTGGCTATGTGCATTAACGGAAGGCCAAAAGCATCAGGGAATATTGCAGGGTTTATAAACAATACATGACCTGGGTCAACAGATAAACAACCCAATTGCATATTCGAGGCATGCAAGGGAAACTGTGTATTCGTATGTGCGATAAAATCATTAATTGCAAGGGAAGAGTTGCTAATCAATTACAATTTGAATCACATAGATACAAAAATAGTTACTATAGCAGTGGTATGTACTATATACCATTTTACCCAACCTCTAGTTAATGACTCCAATATACCATTTTATTATTATGTTTTTTTTTGTAAGTCTATTGGTTTCAGTTCGATAATGTTTTTTTATATTTAATTTTTGTCACAATGGGACATTGATCGTAGGGGGAAGGCTCTGACCCAGAGCATAGATCATGATGCATATTCAGACACTTCTACTCGATAGGTTTACCTCATTGTAGTTGTACAAATTAGATACAAGAAAAATGTTTTATTATTATGTTTTTTTCATTAAGTTTATTGGGTTAATTTCGATAATGTTTTTAATATTCTTGTCGTAGTTGGATGATTGGGGAAAGGCACCAATAGTAGAGGAGAGAATCCATAGGGATGTGTAGTCACTATTATGCGATGATGACATCACATATTCCACAAACCTTCTGGATATGATAAGGAAGACCCAAAAAAAATGCAATGAAGAAATCCTTCAGTTGTTATTCATAGTGCCTCAAATAGATGAGATAAGAGAAAGGGTTAAAATATTGATTGAGAGAGCACATAACTTGCAAGTAAGTTGTCATGAGATCTTTAATTATAACATAAGTTCATTCATGGTTTAATATTTTGTACTCTTTTATGTCATGAACTAAAATATGTGTTGTTTTTACAGGATTTTTTGCATCCTCATGATGCTGCTGGCCATGATCAGGGTATTACAAGTGCTGCCCGAGGAGTAGGGGTTGGTACAAGTGTCGATCCTAATCTTCCTGTGCATACATCACATCATTCAACCCCATCATCCGTTCCTATATTGTCGATTGAAATATCAGCAACACATAGCATGTAGGCATCAGGTAATGCACCCTCTGACATCGAACACATGCCAAAACATGCGTTAGAACATGTACCTGGGGATGCAGAGGCCACTAGTGCTGGTGATGTTTTAGTAGCATTTCCTGGATCTTCTCGTATTACTATTACGGAAACATTGCCGGTCACATTTTTGGTGATCGAGGATTTAGTTCCCATAAAGATAGAGAAGGTCCCAAGTACTTTAAAATGTTTTAATTATTATTATATATAATCTAATTGAAATTTACTTATTGATCACTCTTTTTAGACTAATGATCCCATGATCATTTTGTAGGAAGTGATGTTTTTTATAAAAATCTAAATGATATTACATTGGAGATCTTTGGGCCCACCATACGTACACGGCAGAATGCCCAAAATCAAGATTTAAAAGATGAGCTCATTAACCATTTAGTTGTGTTGTTTGGTAATAACACATTCAACCGAACCAATGTCCTTAAGAAAGCCGGTACCTATCTAAAGTATGTGAGGGACCAATATAGGTCACATTTAGAGAAGAACAAAAGGTATGAGCATCCCCCCATGATTTCAGAGAGGGAGTGGAAGGACCTGGTGTTGGATGGAAAGGAGAAGGTTGAAAAGAAAAAAGGAAAGACACCACCAGGCCAAGGAAGGTATGTGATACTATCAACAATGTAATTATATAATGATTACTCTTTATTTTTACGTAATCTAATGTATTTCAAACTTTTCATAGGTTGCCCGACACATTGAAGGCAACAAATGCAAGACTAGAAAAAAATGCGCATCACAAACTTGGCTTTGGTGGCTATATGAAATTAGCCACACAAATTGTAAGTATCAATAAATGAAATATTGCATCCAAATAATAGATTGCAAACAATTTTAGTTTTATCACACCATAGAAGCAAAATTCATGATCTTATGCAAAAATGTAGGGCTCTGAATTCAACAGAGTGCCCACAAAAGAGGACCTGAAGATTTCCTTCCAGCAAGGCTATGGAGCAATGGATGAATGCCTAAGACTCTTGACTGGGAAAACACAAGCTTCCACTGCATCCAACATGCAGGTAAATAAACTCAGTGAAGTTTATTTAAAATTGAATATTTGTGCAATCTATTCAATATTAATTTCCACCATAAATTAATTATGTGCCTATTTGTTTTAAACAAGCAAGCAATGATAATACTGCACATGACATTGGAATGCAGCCTGGTGAGAGTGGAGAACAACCTATAGATGAAGTTCATGGTGTGCATCTCGGTACTGAATGTATTCATGTGCTATACAAAACACAGTACATGGATTAATACAATTAAATATCTTTAATTGCAATTGGTGTATTAATTAATGTAACCTTTTGTGTTTCAACTTTAGAGCATGTAGAGCATGATCAACATGTTGAGCATGATCAGGCTAGACAAGATCAGGAACATGATGTGGCCCCATCAGGTAAAGAACACCACTCTAATGTTCTTTTAATTAATGAAATACTTATAAAAATAATAATAAAACATATCAATTTAACATTTCTTTGTTATTGCAGCAAACCCCCCCTTGCAGCGGCCTCCACGTCATGAGTACACAACTAGGCATACATTAAGATCAAGAGCAGAGGGCATAAAAACTGAAGGGGGGACAAATGATTTAGAAAATGATACTCCACTTCTTTTTTTAGCTGCAAAAAAGAAACAAAAAAAAGTGATTGTAATCATATTATGAGAACCATATTTTTTATAATATGTAAAAATTGAAAGAATGAATGTTATATGTTAATGAATGAATGCGAATATGTTAATAAATGAATGTTATATGTTATTAATGGATGAATGAATGATTAATGTTATATGACCGAGTATGGGGAATTGAGAGTGATGTGAGGGGGGGGAGGGGCCAAATGAGCTTCCACCGTCACGTGGTTGTCTCTGTTAAGTAGAGAATATTAAAATATTCTTGAAACAAAGAGAAGCTCAATAAAGTAATGCACTTTTCAATATTTCATTATGCTGCACTTTTAAGCTTATGCGATTTTCATTAGTTCTCTTTGCTTCAATATGTTATCATTTGTACTTATTTTACTTTTTAACACATCTCATATGTTACCCTCTCTCTCTCACACACACACACTCACTCACTTTCTTGCTCTCTCACACACACAACTAACCAAAAATAGAATTTACTGTTTGGTAATCATTAGTTGTGGATTTAATTTCTATTTGAACTCAATTGTAATTAGGTGGGCTTCATACGTTGCAGGAATAATACTTGTTTTTATTCATGAGCTTGGTGTGAAGTTCAATGATGGCATCAACATACTTGTATGTTGTCTTTACACTAACTTTTTCCTGTAAAATGTTAAGAACATATTTTACTTTAGTCCACTATTAGAGAAGAAGGTGACTATTATATTTTCCCCAAGGAGATCTTCACATATTTGAAATTTTACCATAAGTCTTCCATTTTTTCATTCACGCCTGTCTCAACTATTAAAATCGATTTTGTGATTAATCCTTTCAAATTAGTAGACAATTGTTTACTTTTTAAATGGTTAATGAGGGTTTTTTTAGGGATTCCACAACCTTAAGACACAAATTTAGGTCCTTAGTTTCCATGTGTGGGTTTTCAACACTATGCCCATATGCTTTGGGACTTGCATTATTGTAGGTCATGTGAGATGTATCCAACAATTTTTATGGCAATTTTTGCCCAAGTCTTCATTGTTGGGTCTTCTACCATTGTCCTTATAAGCTATTTACTCACTATATGTATCCAAGACCCATTGTTCACCCATTTTTCACACATTTTGTTCTTATAAGCTACCACCAACTCCAATCATTCACAAGGGTTCTTCAAACTCCAAACTTAAATTGAGAAGTTCCATAGGCTTTTCAAGCCAAAATTCACTCAACTTTCAAGATAATCACCTCCTGTCACAAGACACCAAGACTCACCAACTGCTCCAATTCTTATTGAATATTTTAGAGGCATCTAACAAGATTAAGATGCTTGAAGAATCACAACTACATCACCAATTTGATCAGCAACAACTCACAAAGTCAATTTCACTATTTCACTTGATAGCAAGAATGACTCTTACAATGATTGTTTAATTCTTTTGGTGGAAATGATGGGATATTATTTAGGATACATAAGTAGCTTGTTATGTGTACCTACTCATTTTCTTGTTTAACTACAAAGCATTGATATTGATCAAATTGTATCGAATCATTACCAATCAATTGTCACACCAGAGGCTTCAATTTTGAAATTTTCAAGTACAAGCTGCAAAGTAGCTCCTGCTTATAAGAAACCACTTTTTCAAGGAACTTGTATGCCTAAAAGCTCATTAGAAAATCAGACAAATTATATTTGTGATCATGGTGTTCTGATAAAACTGATTTCTCATTATTAGTATGCAAATTTTGCTTTTTTATTGTCATTTAGTTAGTTTATTTACATTGGAGCTCTTATATTTCCAAGCTTCAGGTGGCTTGTTGTATGGAAGCCAAAATACATTTGCAAGAGCTGAAAGATCAACTAATCTCAATATCAAATGAGCTACTTGATAATGTTGTTGAACTCAGTCCTCAAAAAATTCAAAACCTTCGTCTAGAACAGTTAGTAAAGAGAGTTAGCTTTGAATTTTCTAATGATTTATAATGCTATAGTATCATTAATTGTGGATGATATCTAATGTTCCTATAAGTCCTTGAATATGCAGATCTCACTTAAGCAATAAATTTCGCTATCTAGAGCAGCAACTTTAGTGCCCTCCTTTAGATGATAAGAAGCATGAATTTTATTCTTCAGCTTCTAGAGAACCTGCAAGTTGCTCTTTTGGAGCACCTTCGACCATTTTTTCCGCAACTACATATAATCAGCAGGTCAATGCTGAGGGAGGAAGGACACATGAGACTATTGCGAGTTCACCTTTTGTAAGGAAAAACCACAATACTTCTAGCTCTAGTCATGAAATCTTTGAATCAGAGATCAGGAATATTCACAACTAGTCATTTGGGGAAGCTATAGGTTCATTTGGGGAAGCTATATATATTTTTTTAAACTGCAAGGTTTCATCCCAATTTCGATGAACATATCCCGATGAACCATAAAAATGTGCGATGAGGTTGTTGTACACGCGACGTAATTTTCATTGTAATGGCAATGACAATTTTCTCCAATTTTCATCAGAAAATAAACACGGTTTCGTCGCCATTTCAACGAACATAGCCTGACAAACCAGGAAAAATTGTGATGTAATTGTCGTAAAAAAATAGACAAAGTTATGTTGATTTTGCGATGGAAACCACCAAAATTTTTCGTGGCACTGACTGATGATGCTGGGTCGTGGTTTTGACTTAAAAAAATGTGTCGTTAAAGCGACGAAAATCTAGCGACGAAATTGAAATCAGTGTCTTTTCAATAAGTCGACAATATTTTGTTGATATGTCTTGTTGATATGTCACCAAATATTCATAGGAATTTGTAGTCAAATATAGTAGTGTTTCATTCCAGAATTGAACTACAACCATATATCAATTTTTCATCGAACGGTTGAGTAATTTATGATATAAATAATAAACATGTGTTTTAAAGTTGTTTTAAACTTTAATGCACTAGGATTGACATCAAGGCCAAGGATCCAGTAACTTAACATTGCAAAGAACTTAATAAATCGAATAATGATATCGAGAACTAGGGGATAAGGTCAATGGCAAATTAGAAATCAATAATATTTTGGTAAACCCTAACAAGAGTGACAACTTTTAGTGTTTATAATGTATTGTCTATTTGATTGCAACTTTCTTTTTTCATTTGTATTGCTTTATGTTTTACTTTTAAATATGCATGCAATTATTTCATAAATAGATAATACTTAATTTCTTAAGGGAAAAAAAAATGATTTGAATAGATTCATAGACACTGAACTTAGAAAATAACTCTTTACTATAAGTGTAAATGAATAACGAAGAATAAAACAACACAACCATTTATTTTATTACAACTGAATTACAATGTAACATTATTACATATCTTTTTAAAGATGAGTAGCTGTAGAGCAGGCAAGTTATTTTTTTGTATAAATAACATATGTCACTTTACATAAACACAATTTATTCCAAACTGTTGCTCATGACAATGGATTACGAATTGATTCCAATTTCCAATTTTCCAAGCTTCTATTGGTGACAACTTAATACAAATGTAGCTCTAAAAATAAATGCATGATTCCAAGCTTCTATTGGTGACAACGTAATACAAATGTGGCTCTAAAAATAAATGCAAGGGATTTTCCAACCATGCTGGGGAAAAGGGAGCTATGAAGATACAAAATGTACTTATCCCCTTTGAGAACTAGAGTCATGCAGAAGATGAGGAGTTGTAAAACCGCTTCCATCTTTTACCTGCAGCCTTGATGCACTGGGATAACACTTATCTCCATTAGAGCTCCTCATCCTGGTTCAAAACCTATCTGAGAAGTCAGGTCAACCAGATCACCTTCTTTCCAATTCCACCCATTCTGAACTTGAATGAAATTGGTCTTTTACTCTATAACTACATAACTAGAGGCAAGAGAATTTATAGTATCCCCAGTAATACCACATCATCTTCTTCCTAAATCCTTATTAACCCTAGAAAATGAAAACCCTTATGATACTATCCATTATCACTATCTGTATATATGGGCTACCAGTGCTGCTACCAGCTTGATCCTTGTTTATTTGTGACTTGTGCATGTGAGGTTGGGTATAATGATAATCATGATTAACACAAACCAAAAAACTAACTTAATCAATTCGTGTAACCTAAGCCTTACATGTACAATTAAAATGTTTAATTTGATTGACGTCTAGCTATATGCAAACTGTACTTCAAGCTGACAAGTTGTCAAAATCACCAATGCCACTCAAACGATATGAAATCATTATAAATATTGTTTCATTAAAGCTATGATATGTCCAACAAATTGCTTTAGATGTTCATATGGCATTAATCGTCACCTATAGTACGACTACCACACTTTCTTCAAAAAGATTGAGAATTTCAATTAAATGAAAGGTAGTACATCGAGGCATTGAAAAGAGAGAATGAGCAATGAGCGATGAGCCTTGATCTCGCCACATGTCCACATCTAACCATTCCAGTGTTATTCTGGAGGTTTTAATTCACAAGTCTAGTGCTTCAGATATTTACTTCCAGAATGCAACTACAACCGTCCATCGAATGGTCGTGGTTATATTGATTTGCACTATCTAGCTACAGATATGGAATATCCTTCACACTATTATAAATTATTTTATAAGGTTGATAATTCAGCTTTGATTGGCTTTTACAACTTTTGTGTAAAACGTTCTTAAGTTTTTAAGCCCTGGTCCTATGTTCTTCATAGGCTGTCCCTCTTTTAAAACAAACTTTATGCACATACATATTTTAGTTTCTTCCACTTAAGTTCTTGTATTGCTCATCATCAGAATCCTTCAACCCATCGTGTTTATTACTACGATGAGTGATGACCCTTGATCTCACCACATGTCTGCATCTAATGGTTTTAGTGTTATTCCAGAGTTTTCAATTCGCAAGTCTAGTGCTTAAGAGATTTACTTCTGGAATGCAACTATAGTCATCCATCAAAAATTCATCGAACGGTCGTGGTTATATTAATTTGCACTGACATCTGGCTTCAAAAATAATAAATATGTTGACACTTGTTTGCATTCTGTTATGAAGGAATTTGAATGTGCAAAAAATTTGTCCTGGAATTTGATATTTTCGCCAACCACACTATGATTTTTTATTGGCATATTTGTTTATTTCGCCACTGAATTTTTTTATGAATTTGAGATTATGTTTAATTTGCCAATGAAAATATTTTTTTTGGTTTCAAAAAAAAATTTAATCACCAACAATTTTTTTTCTATTTTGAAAACGGGATTAATTCGCCAATGGAAAATAAATTTTGGTTTGAAAAAAAAGGTTTTAATCGCCAATGAAAAATATTTTATTGGTTTGAAAAAATTTACAATTCACTAGGATTTTCCATAAACTTCTAGCGATTATGAAATATTCGCCAATTGGGATTTTTTTTTCTCGAAAAACAAAAAAAATTGCCAATAAATTAATATTTTTATCCAGAAGTATACAAGATTCACCAAGATTTTACACCTTTTCCGAGGGGGATGTTTCTTAAAATTTTCCCTGTAACTCATATGGGGTCTTGGTGTTTTTCACACTTAGCAATCCTCTGTTGAGAATATAGAGTACAGTATGAACTACCTCTTTCCAATAAACATCAGGAACATTTGCTTCCTTCAACATAGTCCTTGCCATCTCTTGAACATTCTTATTTTTTCTTTCCACAACCCCATTTTGTTGAGGAGTTCTAGCAAAAGGTAGATGCCTCTTTATTCCATTTTCTTCACAAAAATCATTAAACTCATTTGATGTGAACTCACCTCCTCTATCAAACCTCAAACACTTGATTTTAGCATTCACTTCATTCTCAACCTTTGATTTGAAACTCTTGAATGTACTAAAAGTTTCATATTTATCTTTTAAGAACATAACCCATTTCATCCTAGAGAAATCATCAATAAAAAGCATGAAATACCTTTCTCCTAAAAGACTCTTTATTCTAGTGGGTCCACACAAATCAGTATGAATTAGCTCCAATGGTCTAGAAGAAGAATACTCTTTAGACTTGAAACTTATCATTTTATGTTTTCTAAATTGACATTCCTTGCATAAAGTACTTATAGACTTGACTATCTTAAGCATATCTCTTATTGCATGTGATGAACTAATCTTCACAAGATTGTCAAAATTTATGTGTCCCATTCTCCTATGCCAAAGCCAACATTCACTTGTTTGTCCCAAAAGACAACTTCTTCCATTAACATCCTTTAGACTGTATATGTCACCATTAGTCCTAGACCCTTCTACCACCAATTTTTCAAACTTTCCTTTTTTGATTTCACATCCTCTTTCATTGAATATGATAATGTATCTTCTGTTGCACATCTGACTCACACTATGAAGATTGTGCTTGAGACCTTTAACTTAAAGAACATCTTTTGTTTCTTAATTTATTTGATATATTAATTGGAGTATGGATTTTAGATATGAATGACCTAGGTATGGTGATTGCATCTAAGAAAACTAGCTATCTCAATATAAGAAGAAAAGAGAATAACAACCTTGTTAACATTAAGAGACATTCTACAATGACAAGGGGTTGAGTGTAATGACACAAGCATGTTAACAAAAACTTTTAGCTTTTACCTTAAATTTGACAACCATTCACACAAAATATTAATATTTAAATTTTTAAATAGATAACACAACATTTATGTCTACATGTATTTACTTAAATTAAATAATTTTAAATAAAATAAAATAATTTTTAAATATAGAAAATAGATCTAAAGTGATATCTCTCAATTTTTTGTGGGATACATGTATTTAAGATATCTATACTAATTAAATAACTCAAATATAATAAATTTAATTACAATTATAAAAATGATAATTAAATTTATTTATTTATTTTAAATAAAAGAAAGTTAAGTTTTAATTTTAATTAGTAAATTATTTTCATCATATTCCCTTATAACAAGATAACTATGAAATGCTAGTACAACCATTGATGTAAGCATATCTAGAAACATGGATATATATCTTTTAGTTGAAGGAATAGTAACAAATGACTTCAACCATGAAAGGTAAACTATATTATCTTAACTGAAACCTTTGAATTTTTCAAGATATAGAATATTATTTTTTTTTAATTTATTAACAAATTATTATTTATTGATATCATTTTATGATCTTTTGTTAAAAAAAATGTATTCTACCATATTTAGCTGGCGGAATTTATTTTTATAATCAATCATGTGGTTCAATAGAACCCTCAATATTGACCTCTAGCCTATGTTTAGTATATGGGCCAACTTGTTATTAGCACAAGTGGACTAGGAAGATCATATGATGGTATTTATTTTGTTTGGTCATGCAATTTTTAAAACATTTTTAAATGTATTTTGATTCTTGATATTGATATACGTAGCAATAATTTTAGATTTATTTTATATTTTAATTGTAATATAATTTCAAAATTTGTATTTTTTAGTTTAATTATATGTTTTTTTTAGTATATTTGAAATAATAATTCTAACATTTGACAAATAATACATTAAATGCTATGATACAATTTATAAACATCATTATTATTTAAAAACATTTTTTAAAAATTACACTACACTTAGAACTAAATGTAAACTAACATTTTTTTAAAACAATAGTTAATTGGAAATTGCATTACATATTTTTCCAAAGTATTTGGTTCTATGTGATTGGATATTAGTTGTCAAGGAATATTCCCACCCAAATCACTCAGCAAGATCATGTATGAATACGTATGTACAGTAAAAAATGAAACTGAAATACGATATACTATTCTTGTCAAATAAAAAATATTTCAGATAGACAATTCCCATATATTCTAGGCGAAATATGTGAGAATTTTGCTGTTTCAGTATTAAATGTGACGGTGAATATATCACTCCCAGGTTGAATATATACACATTTTTTTTCTAAGAATGGCACTGTGAATATATACATATAATCCTGTCTTTCTGTCAAATAATATTTTTACTGGTTTCATGGGCAGTTGACTAGATATAATGATAAAGAATTTATACAGTGGCCCTGAGGGTGCTTAGGAGCAAGAGTTACAAGCTACCCATTTAAAAATGAATTCCAATAAATGTGAACACCAAGCAATTCCTGTTTTGTGAATGATATTTATTTTTGGTGATGTGAAATGGTGAAAGGAAGTCAAAGCAGCTCAGAAATCAATGAAGTTTGATTGAAAGCAATGTGATAGCTGTCAATTTATTGTATCCTATTTCAATTTGCTATGTTTTGGGTGGCAATTGAATATGTGTTGGAGTAGGAAAAAAATGAGTGAAGAAAAATAAAATAAAAGAATATGAAGGTAACATTCAGAGAATTAAGTAGGAGACAAATCATTGATTGAGATGTCAGCATATCTGTATATTATGATGCAATCATAGTGTTCCAGTTTTACTTGCCTGCTGTGCTTTAAGAGTTTTTGACAGTTGGTATTCAGTCATGAAATTGAAGAGAGGCCGTAGATGTGTACAGTTCGCTATAAAAAACAATAAATCAAAGTAGAGGACAAATGCGTCTAAGAAAATTCTATGAAAAATTAGAAACAAGCTCGCCCATTAATGTCTTGTACTTTCCAATGGCCCATTTTTGGATTAATCATTATATTTCTTGGTATCAGGTAAATTCATTATCATGGTGAATTGTTGACAATGAAAATTCACCGTCATGATAAATTCACCTCAAGAAAAATTCATCACCAGCAATTCACCACTTCAAGGAAAATTCATCACCATCACCGCCATGGAAAATTAATCGCAAATTTTTAATGTGATGAATTTTCCACGGTGGGGAATTGGTGGTGAATTTTCCTTGAGGTGAATTTGTTATGGCGGTGAATTTACCCATTGTGAATTGTTGGGGATAAATTTTCGGTGTGAATTTTCCTAGAGCCATATTTCTTATTTATCACAGTATCTCTTAATTAGCTGATAGGTTACATATAGTGTGAGATTTGAGTCTGAAACAAGTCTCACGCTTGCAAACTGCTGTTGAGATATCGGAAAACAAGTTTCAGCTGTCGTTTAATGGTAAAAGCTTCTAAAATATCAGGTAAAAACATCCAAAATCTCACTTATGACATAAAAGCCAGATAAATATTGATTTGACAACTGATTGAGAACATTGTATTTTCATTTAGAATATTTTTTGTCAATTTAATGCAACTTTCTTTTTTAATTTGCATTGCTTTATTTCATTTCATTATTTAGCATTTATTATTAATTGTTTAATCCAGCCACACGCAACTAGAATTTGCATGCCCAAACACGTACTCTCTAACACATTAACATACATATAGTTTCTATTGGTGTAATCCTTGAACCTTCTTTAGGTGCAAGTGCTAGTTCTATTATCTTTTTGGTGTTTATGACAAGTTATTTTTTGGATTTGATTGTGCGACTTTTTTTTCTCAATTTTTTGGATTCAATCTCATGACCCATCATCACAAATCAGAACAAACTCCACTATCCATTCTTTGAATTTATTTTCTCTTCTCTTACTTCCTGATTCTTAATGATGGATCATGACATTTAATCCAAATTATCAAAAAAAACTCAACAGTCAAATCTAAAAATTACGAACTGTAAAAATTATATCTGTGAAGTGTTCTTTATTATTTTTTTTCTTTCTTCTGGGTGGGAGATGATTAATCAATTGGACAGTCCTGCATAGTAAAGTGTAATTCAATGCTACAGAACAACATGATATTGTCTGCATTGGAAATATAAGAACGTTGAGGACTACTTGTGATTAAGTGAATTACAAGCAAATTCTTCCCTATCTCAATCGGGTAATATGACAAAAGTATTAATGAGTCTTGTTCCCTCGCCTCAATTTGACCCCTCGTTCTTTGTACTCTTCTTTTTCATTGCGTTGTCGGTGAATAAAATAACATTTCTTTCTTCTTTTTCTTTTTCTTTTTTCCGATTTCTGAACAGCTGGAAAATCATTGGGAGTTTTGTTTTAAAAATTGTTAGGACAGACATTTTCTCATGGGTTGATCTTGTGCATTGGAGAATGATCCTCCCCATGAAATGCATTTTCTACCGACTGCTTTGGGTTCATACGGAAAAACAGAGAGAGAGCCTCGATGAAATGGATGGCAGACGTTGATATTCAATCAAGAAAGATATCACAAAACTTTTTCTTCTTCATGTGGAAGCTTTTTGTTTTGTTGAACTTATGTTTGTTAAGGTCAATTTTCAACATGGTTGTTTGGTATATCTAGTTTTGGAATTGAGATTTTATTGTTTTTAAATTTTTTTTTTGAGTTTTTGTCTTATTATTTGATTTTTCTATGTTGTTATAATGATTTTAGGCAAATTCACTGTCAACAATTCACCGTCCAACAATTCATCGCCATGACAAATTCATCTCGTGGAAAACTCATCACCAGCAATTCACCGTTGTGGATAATTATACACAGCGATGAATTGCTAGTGGTGAATTTTCCATGAGATGAATTTGTCATAGCGATGAATTGTTGGGCGGTGAATTGTTGGCGGTGAATTTTCCGACGGTGAATTTTCCGATGGTGTTGGCGGTGAATTTTTCGACAATAAATTGTTGGCGGTGAATTTTCCTAGAGCTTGCTATAGTATTTTCTTTGGTGTATTGTGGGTTCACTATGGCATATCATTCATGTTGAACAAGAACACTTTTTTGAGGAGCTTTTGTTCACCTTTAAAAAAGGGTTTGTGGAGAGTTTGAATTTTCCAAGGACCTTAGGGAGTCCATTGACATCTAGATAGGAGTCCAATAGCTGATGCATCTTGCCAAAAACCTATTATCAGTGTCAATCTTAGGATCATAAAACTAAGATTTTTCTATAGTTGTTTAGAGTTTCAAGTCTTAACCTAGGCTCCAATTAGGGATTCTCCTCTTTAAAAAAATGAGGATGATTGGATCATAGTAAATAATTCAAGGAATGCACATAATTCTAGAGCTAAAAGCATTGTTTTTCAACTTGTGATTGTTGGGCCTCAAGTTTCAAAGCCTAACAAGGCAAAGGAAGTGATTGATACACAACCTATAGGGAGGGAGTATTCAAAGGCAATGTATCCACCTTGATTTAATAGAACATTGCCCCCCACTAGTGTTATTTTCTCCTAGTCAATTAAGTTGCCACATTCTCCTCTAACTTCCTACCACTCTTGTAACCCAACTCATGAATTTGAGGAGGGGGAGTTTGTGCCTAGTAAGAAGAAGACCTTTGTGGGGTTTGAATCTACAAAGTTTTTGTAATTAACTAAGGATAATTTTTTGAAGAACAACTACAAAGCTCTTACTATGTTCAACAAAATGCCTCTTTATTTCCTTTCATGAATTTTATTTCCTAAAATGTTCAAGGTCTCATTGACCCCCCAAAATACATCATGCAAAATATTTGACAAATATTATTAAACTTGATTTATTTTATTTATAGGAGTTGAAACTTGTTGGTTTCATTTTTCTATTGTTTGTCATGACATTTGGACAAAACTCACCTTTTGCATAGTGATCATGAGCTAGAACATGGAGGCATTGACACTTTAATTTTTCCTAGGTGGAAAAAATACATTGTGGATCATGAATGTGATCCCAATAGCTTCCCTACTTAATATTAATAACCACTCTCTTTCAATTTTTTTATATGTATTCTTCCAAAGATATTGAAATATCCCATCTCTATTGATGGATTGTGGAGATTCTTCCCCTTTCTTCCTATTCTATTTGTGGGGAAATCAATATGATTGAGCGAGCCTCTAATAAATGGGATAGCCTACCCATGTGATGGATATGAACCATAAAGAAAATAGATGTGAGTGGGTGCTCACATATTCTCCTTAGGTCATTCAATAAGGTCCTAGGAATCCTAATTGGATTGATTATCAACCTCAAAGGTGAATCAATTCTCAACAAGGAAGACCTAGAAAGAGCTCTTTTAAGCTTTGAGGGGTTCACCACCAAGAAAAAGCTTGGAAAAGAAAAATAAGCATTCAATTCACAAAACCTAGTAATGAAAGCTAAATGAATGATGCAAATGATGAAATTATACAACAAAAAGTTAGGGTATGTGTACCTTGAAGTTCTAGAAATGTAATGAGGATTCTGGAAATAAAAAAATGTTGTCAAAAAGTGCTATGGAGGACTAAGACACCCTTACTGTTGACTTAGTATCGTTGCTATTTTTTGGGGCAAATGCAGAATCTCTTGATGTCAGAACCGGATCTGAAAGAATCTCTACAAAATACCCTTGGGAGGACTAAAATGCCCTAGGTGGCGACTTAGTCCCATTTGGAATTTTTGAATGTGATCTTGAGATCCAGGATTTGCACTTCCTTATTGACCAAGTCTCTGGATCTGAACCTGTAAAATAACATATAAACAAAGGAAATTTGATTGATTGTTTATGGGGGTTTGCCTTGGTCAAACCCTTTTTTTGGTAATTAAACCTTAATGAAAAAGCATAGATCTAAAAATGGAAATGTGTGTGCCCTAATCTTAAGTGTGTCTAAGATTATGCAAGCTAGAACATGGAGAACCCCTATTCAAATGTGTTAGAATAGAATTCCTAGGATGCAAATGAAAATGACCTACAAAGGAGATCTCTAATCACCCTAATAAGTCATAAACATGAAATATACCTTCCTTAGGAAGAAAATAGAACATAAATGGAAGATGGAATCAATCAAGAAACAAATCCTTAGCCTTGAAAGAATGGCTAGTTGCATCTCTAACCTAGAATCTCTCATGATTCTCCATAGGAATCCATCATTAGTCTTTGGAAATGCTAGATCTTGACTTGAAAATAGACTTGAAAAACCTGCAAAAACATAATAGAAGGCTGCTCCAAGACTTCAATTCCTTGCTTCTTGAAACTCTCCTTCAAAACTTGCTTCAAATTTCTCACTCTCTTCAAAAACTTATTTGCTTCAACTTGGCTTAGGTGAAAATGGGGTGTGAAACTTACTTTTATAAGCATTCCTATCTAATAACCCGGTTATTAGATCCCAAAGGTCGATAAAATACTAATTTGAATCAAGGATTTTCATTTACCACTCTTAATTCCCAAAAATAAAGCCCTCGGGACTAAGACACCACCAAGGGCACCTTGGTCTCACAAGGCTTAATTTTGCATTTTAAAAGGTGGGTTACCAAGATTAACGATTGCTTATGGATTTTGGTCAAGTTTACAAATGAAATATGTCTCAAGATGCACAAAAAGGGGTCTTAGGGGCCCATAATAAGTGACCTAAAGGAAATTTAATGCAAGGAGTACTAAAATAGGTCCAGATTAAGTGTGAAAATGCAAAGGTATGCACTTTTCTACACTACAAGATATATAGAAAAAGAGAGGCTTAGTATTACATGTGCAATGTATTGACTTGGTGCAATCCTATTGTTGGTTGTTGTTATTTTGATTTTATTTTGTATATGTGGACTAACCTATGGTTAAACTTATGGAGTGACTTCTTGTTGAAAAATAAGGTGAAGGAAAGCTACAATATGAACTTATGCAAGTGAATTCAGATCTAGAAATTAGATTACCAAATTAGAAATAAACATGTGATTGCAGCAAACATCACAATATAAAAATCAGCAACCAAACCATGACACCAAATTTATGTGGAGAAACCCTTTCGGGAAAAAACTCCACCTAAGAAAAGAGGACAAGTATATTATTAATCTTCCAATAAGAGTACAAAATAATACACTTCATTACTAATCTCTAGTCAAATCGACAACACCATGTTACTTGCAAGAACTCAATATGAAACTACCATCCCATGGCTCCAATTTATAGAAATTATGGGAGGTAAAACCATGAATGATAAACCAAAACAATAGGCACAAAACCACCTACAAAATCCACACCCCTTTTCATGGACATCCAAAAGACATAATAAAATATTAATTGGATATTCAAAACTCTCACATGGGCGCCTAACCCATAGCATATCCAACTCCTTTCTTTCCATATGCTTGGGTGATCTTTCCACTTCCTAATGGAACACCAACAAAGAGCTTTTCTTCTCCAATCTTGAAAGACTCATCCAAAACCTTTCATATTTCATTTTGGATGCCTAGGAAAGATTCCTTATCCATATTTGATGT
This sequence comes from Sequoiadendron giganteum, assembly GCA_007115665.2. Lineage (NCBI taxonomy): Eukaryota > Viridiplantae > Streptophyta > Pinopsida > Cupressales > Cupressaceae > Sequoiadendron > Sequoiadendron giganteum. The sequence goes on from CM021109.1 coordinate 592,563,070, forward strand.
GTAACCTCCACCAAAAATAAATCCTCTTTAAAATATAATTACAACATGCCAAAATTTAATATTTTTCTCTCAAGTCCCCTAGAGCACATTCTAAGGAATGTGGGAGACATACAAATGACATAGGATTACAAGGTTAAATTCACCTTATCCTGACATTCTCCCACTTGACATTATACATTGTAATTACATCCTGGAAGAGATATAAAAACAAAATTAGAGTGATCAAGGCCCATGGCCTTCCTACACCAAGAGAACTTAACCACGGTCACTAGATTCGTAAGAGAATATGCAATATTATCCAAAGTGTCAACTTTTTCTATCAAGACCTTACCATTCTCAACCATCTCTCACACAGAGTGATACTGAACATCAACATACTTAGTATGAGCATGATACATAGTATTTTTGATCAAGAAAATAACACTTCGATTGCCACATCCAATCCTCGCTATCCTACAATAAAAACCAATGCCATTACCAAGCCTTTGTGCCCATAACACCTCCTTAGAGGCATGTGTAGCAGCCATATACTCTGCTTCAGTGGTAGAAAAAGAAACTATGGGCTACCTCTTACTCATCCAACACACTACTCCTCCAAACAAAGTAAATACATAGCCACTGGTGGACCTTCGACTATCCAAATCACTTGCCCAATCTGCATCAACAAACCTTTGTATGTCTAACGTGGATTTTCCACATCATCAATACCATGATAAACCAAATAATAATCAGAAGTACCTCACAAATATCTAAACATGCTTTTAATAAAAGTCCAATGCTCTCTACTAGGGTTAGATATAAATATACTTAGAACTCCCGCTACTTGGGCTATATCTAGTCTAGTGTAAACCATTCCATACCTCAAACTACCAACAACACTAGCATAAGGAACCATATACATATCTTTAACATCATCATCAAAATTAGGACACATATCTAAGCTCAACTTAGTACCAACTGGAAATGGAATACTAATTGGCTTACAATCATGCATATTAAACCTCTGCAAAATGGTATCAACATACTTAAACTATGACTTAACCAAATCTTTCTTTAAATCCAATCTCTTATGATATCCATCCCAATAATATATTTTACAGCCCCCAAGTCCTTCATATCAAATGTTCCAGAAAGTTGTGCCTTGAGCTCACCAATCATCACCTTGTTGTTACCGAAAAACAACATATCATTAACACACAAGGAAATAATTAGAATTTGATCATCAATAACCTTAATATAAACACAATGATCCTCCTCACAACTAAGAAAACCCAACTTCACTGAAAAAGTATCAAACTTTTGGCACCACATCTTGGGTGACTATTTCAAACATACAAAGATTTCTTCAACTTGCAAACTAATTGTTCTTTTCCTTTCACAACAAAATCATTAGGCTATCACATATAAATGTCCTCCTCAATATCCCCATACAAGAAAGTAGTTTTAACATCTATTTTATTTATCTCAAAATCACAAACAACAACAATAGATACTAGGAATCTAATAGAGGTTCATTTAGCAACAAGAGAGAAAATTTCACCAAAATCAACTCCCTCTCTCAAGGAGTAGCCCTTAGCCACTAATCTAGCCTTGTACCACTCTAATCAACCATCTACTCCAAATTTATTTTTAAATACCCACTTGCATTCAATGGGCTTCCTTCCTTTGGCCAAACTAACAAGATCCTAGGTGTCACAACTATCCAAATCCATCACCTCATCCTGCATGGCCTACAACCAAGACTCACTTTCCTCTGAAGAGAGAGCCTCCCTATACGATCTAGGTTCATCGTTAGTACTCAACAAAGAAAATACATAATGGAAATTGGATGGGCTATACCTGTAAAGTGGATTATGTTGCCTTGTGGACATCCTAAAGGTAGGAGTAATGGCCTCTACCTGTTCCTCTTCTTATGTTTTCTCATCCTTCACATCCTCTAAACTATCTGAACCCTCTTCTTCTTCTCCATCCTCAGATCTATCTAGTTGTTATTCCACATACATGCATCTTCTTGCTTCTCAATCTTTGTCTCAAAGTGCAATCCATCTTTGTTTTATCTTTCTCCCTTGGTTGTTCTTCTCCTGAATAAGCTCTAAACTCCCTGAAAATCACATCTCTAGATAAGATCATTTTACGGGTTAGAGGATTCCAAAGCTTATAACCTTTTACATTCTCACCACAACCAATGAAGATGCATTTCTGAGCTTTTGGATCTAGTTTAGATCACTACTCTTGAGGCACATAAACAAAAGCCTCACAACTAAAGACCCTTAAGTGTGAAATAGAAGGATTTCTACCTATCCACACTTCATAAGGAGTTTTATCAACAAGAGCGGAACAAGGAGATCTATTAAACAAATTTAACAAGTAGTACCAACCATCTCTTCCCAAAAGCATCTATCAAGCTTAGCATCACTCAACATGCTCCTAGCTCTTTCCATGAAGGTTCGGTTCAATCTTTCTTCTACCCCATTTTGTTGGGGAGTATAAGGAGTTGTCTTTTTTTGAATAATAGCTACATGCTTACAAAACTCATCAAATTACTTGGAACAATATTCACCCCCATTGTCAGATCTCAACACTTTTATCTTATAATCTGATTGCTTCTCAACTAAGGCCTTAAATTCTTTAAACTTAGTATCAAAGTCATGAAAGCATGTTCCTTCCCACATTGAGGTGACTCCCACACATAGCCCTACAAATGGAGCATCATAGAGCCAAATGGACACCATCATTATGAATAGAAGGCTCGAGAAACAAAAAATACCTTTCATTTCATCAATTTTGGTAATTTTTTAATTTTTGCAATTTTTTGGGCCTCTATGCCTATTGTACAAAAGTAAAAAAATTTAAAAAAAGAGAAGAGGGCCAATATTCCCTCTACCAATCTACTAATCTACTTGTTTTGGGTCGATATTGATAATCTTGCAAGAATATTGGCCTATTTGGCCTATTTGTAGGTTCATGGCATCTTTTTTGGTGGTCAAAATTGTCTTTGTTTTACAAAAAATCAAGGTTTGCATCGGTGTGGTTTGCATCTCCATTGGGGTGAAGTCTACAATTTCTCCCTTTGCATCTTTGGATATTTCTTTCTACATAATTCATGTTCTAGATACTAGGTCTGGTGTATTAGATCAATGGCCACGTACAGTCTGCATCATTGTTACAAGTTCAGGTCCTATCAAGGCATCGATTGAGAGTTTCATTTGTTGTGCCCATCAACACATGAAATTCTCATGTTTTTTTTCCTCACAATGTGAATTTTATGGGGAGTTTTACTATTTTCATTCTAGCACCCTTGGTCAAAATTATACATAGCATACTCTATTATCTACAATTCACACCCCTTTGGCTTGATCTCTATCCATCAACCAACAACTTCCTTGTCATTCAAACCTATAAATTGGGCTTTGCATAAGCCTCATTCCATGAATTTGTCTATTGCCACTTCCAAGAAAAAATCAAAGTCCTCAAGCTGGTGTGTGAATTTGGAAGATTTGAGGATCTTTAAAAGCTTCACGCCTCACACTTGACTTGACCCTCTATAGATGCCTAAATGACCTATGTATCATAGCACATCAACCAAGTAGCTATCATTTTTTTGCAACTCCTACCACCACCTATCTTTGCACATTAATTTTTTGAAAGGTTTGCAACCTCTTATAGTCTCACCTCCATCCACCATGTGACCCTCATGTGTGCCCATTTCCCATGCAACCTTAAGTTTTGAAAAGTATTCAAGAACAAAGACTTCAATAGTTGCACAAGAACCGTTCAAAAAATTATCTCCCTTCAACCACTTACATATCGACCAATTCCAACAAAACTCTACTTCTAATCACTTCATTGACTCAATCACACTTAATTTAATCCTCACTTAGCGATTTGATTATTGTATTTTCTTTTAGTTATAATGATGGAAAATATAATTATGTTGTAAAAAAGCTAGTAAAAAGGTCATATAGATCTAGCATTGTGCGAATAATAAAAAATGTTAATAGTTAGTGGTTAAATTTGGGTACCTTCAACCACTTGTAGGGGTTAGTTTTTTAATTATTTTGTTATAACTTGAAAATAGGGGGCATATTTTTTCAAGTGTGAATAGTCAACAAGAAGTTGGTTCTGTTGTTGACATTTCAACATCGAGATGATTTTAAAATTGTAATTTTTTAATCTATTTTTTAACCTTCAAAATTAAGTGTAATTTGTGTAATTTTTGATAGAGCATAACTAATTAAAGATAAATCAATTTTTGCTTCTCGATTTGATTGTGTTTGAATTTTTATCATCAATGTTTTAGATATACATGAATTATAAATTGGTATTTTTTGATGAATTATAAATTGATATACATCAATTTTTCTTCTAGATTTGATTGTGTTTGCATTTTTACTTTCACCCCATTTTTCAAAAATTGGTAATTTTTTTTTAAATTCATCAAAATTTCACAAGGATTCTAGATTTCTAGTTCAATTTAAGTTTTAGAAAACCCATTTTTCTATATTTGTAAAAATATACATGAAATATAAATGGATGAATTAGCTTTCAAACTTCATGAAAGCTTGTAAATATTTTCTTGCATATTTCTCGGGAGGTCAACATTCAGATATAATATAATTTTATTTTTTTGGGTGGGGGGTGGTAAGACATAATTCAAGTGCCTTGTTGTGTGTGCATCATGGATCTTAAAATCGACTTGTTAACTCCACATAATTTCCACACATGAAAACTTAAATTACAACTACTTCAATCTAAGGGATTATGGAAAATGATTAATGGAAAATAATGCAATTTAAAATGGAGCTTTAGGAGTTTAATTATTGGAAAAATTTAGATGAAATAATGAGACTAATAGGTTTTCTTGTTTCCAATAATTTGCAATTTCACATTTCTAGTTGTACAACTCCTAAAAAAATGTGGGACAAATTTGCAGATCTCTTTGGTAAAGTTGATGAATTCAAGATTCTACAATTGAAGTTGAATTAACCATTGTCTTTTGATTCCTTCTCTTCTATTGAATATTTCTTGGTTCAATTTAAGTCCTTGCTTTCTAGACTTTAGGGTAGTGGAAAAATAAAGATAGACAAGGAATGTGTCTTCTTAATTTTGTTAAAGCTAAAAGGACCTTATCAAATATTTTCTTCTTCTTTCTACTCTACAATATATTCTCTTGGAACAACACATGCAATGCCTTGTTTTCAAAAAAATTATGATAGACTCATAAGAGAACAATCTAAATTAATCTCTATAGATGTTATCACCTCTTCTAAAATTCAATCATTAGTTGCTTAGTCATCTAAGGGAAATAAAACTAAGGATCAAGCTAAGGGATCAAAATCAGAAACTTCATCGAATTCATCTTACTCATTAAAAGGGAAATTTTCTAAGAACAAGACCAAATGCATTTATTATAAGAGACTAGGGCATGAAGAACACCAATATTACATAAAGGAAATTGATGACTTGAAGTCTCTTCTTCAACAAACTCAAATTCAATTGCCTAAGACAACTAGTTCTTCCCTTTCTACATCCACATATTCAACAAAGGATAAGAATAAGGGTATGACACTCATTGCTTCTGAAAATAACACATCACACGAGTGGCTTCATGATTCTAGGACATAACACCACATGGTTGCATCTAGTGAACTATTTTCCAATGTTTGAGCCTTGTTCATTCCCACCAATATTGATGATGAATAACACCTATATTTTAACTCTTGGAAAAGGATCTATTGAAATCAGAGAAGGAACATTCAATGATGTATTTTATGTACCTTAGCCAATAATCTCCTTTCCATTTATCGGATTACACATAGTGGCACAAGATTTAAATAGTTGAGTTCACACCACATTCCATGATCATCAGAGATTTGCAGAGTAGAGACATCATTGCCATGGGTCATGTTGATCATTATTCTGTATTTTATTTATTTTCTTCATTTGGTTCTATTGAATTTGATGATGGTTTGGTTCTATATTCCTCATCAATTCCTTCATCTTAAACTGATATCACATCTCTTTTATATCATTCTTCTTTTGTATTGAGTGTTCCCATACTATTGGTTTCTCATGATACGAGACAACATGGTATTCATAGTTGTCTTTGCATTATAGTTGAATGGTATGATTACATACATGACATGTATATCAGACTTGTTTAGTGAATCCCATTTTATAGAGTTGGAAGACACCTTTGATGATAACCATATCAACACTATTTTCAACCCATCTACACCTTTAGTTTATGTTTTACATTAGCCTTCACATGGAGAACTTAAGCAACTTTCAAAAATTTTACTATTATCTTTGGATTGTATGTATCATTCGAAGAATTCTATTCTTATCACATGGGAAGATATCATGCACCTATCTGTAATTCATCTTCTTCCATGAGGAATAAATGTTGTTTGACATTCAGTGATCATATTTTTCATTCTTCTTTGAGCATCACTCAAAACTGCAGGTTCTATGATCTTATGCAAGGGGCTCCATAGTCTCTCTCTATCTCTCCTATGGGGGAAATATTTCATATACTTATGTGATAGAAGTATTCCTTGGGGGGTTATCATGAGCCCTTATTCTATCTTCTTCACTTGTACATTTTATTTCATTGCATCATTTCTCTTTTAGAGGGGGAGTTTTAAATCCCACAAGGTTTTCCTCCTTTGCTCCACTTTATAAGAAATTTGTACATGAGCACCTAAAATAGCCTCGTAGCCAAGACTCATGGTTAGTGCATACATTACTCCCTAAGTTGTACTTAAGGTGGGGTGTTAGTGTAAATAGAGTCATTATCACACCTAGTTAGGTAATCACCTTTCTAGGATTGACTTATTCACACCTAAATTTAGTTTACTTAAGTTTCTTTTGCTTTTATCTCACTTCACATGGTTGAGACATGTGTCCTTGTTACTTGAGATGCCTATTAACACTTGCTCACACACTTTTCAAGTGAGCTCACAAGAATCCCATATTTAAAGGGTAGTTAGAGTTTTACTCCCTCCTTCTCACCTCCTTATCCTTGGCTATATATGAAAGTATTGATCATTGTATTTACACACTCTTTAGATTGTATTGATAGCCATATTATTGTTATTATTTTATTAATTTGTGGAAGTTTATTTCATTCTCTTGATCTGGCATTCTCCAACAAATTATACATCATCTCTCCATTAGCTCTCATCCTTCAAACCCCTCTGCCATTTACTTTGGTAGTCATTTCACTCTCAATTTTCTTAAAAAAGTCTTGCTCTTTGCCTTCTTCACATGACCAAAAGACCCCTAAAAATGAAGACAGCCTTTCATTTTATACTTTAGGTCTTATAAGTTCAATAGTTTCAAGATTTATTAGTTACAAGAACTAAATTGTAAAATATCATTTAATGTAGTAGCAAATTGAAAGTCTACAAGTGCAAATACAAAAATATTTTTGCAAGGTTCAGATGAGCTCCATATTTTTGTGTAGTTGGAAGTAAAAATTCCACAATCTATAAGTTCAAATATGCAATCTTGCTCTAGGTTCAATTGGATAGTAATTTTTACAATTTGTATAGGATGATGTCATTGAGTGTCATACTAACATCATAGGTAGACCTAATCATCGGAATCAGTTCATTACATTGCTAGGTTTAGTTCACTAAGTTTTCTTCACAAATGCCAATGACCACCAAAAAACCAAAAAATATAGTCACACATAAAATTTCCACAAAAGCTAGGTGGTACCAAAGTTCCTACAAATGTTTAGATGCACCTGAAACAACTGCAAAGCTAGATGAAATCACTTCCCTCACAATGTGTGAAAATCTATTGGAACTAGCCAAGTATCCAACAAATTTTTTTTTGGTTTACTTAGGAACTTTTGCAAAGGTTCATTTAAAGCTTGAGAATGTGCAACCCACAATAATCTCAAATCTCAAAATGATTTGGTTCACATGAAATTCTTTGTAAAATAGAAGATGGTGCTAAAGTTCCCACAAACATAGTGATGCACATGGAATCCATGCAAGGTTTGATGACATCATGATTCCTACAACCACTTTGATGTAAAATTCCCGCAAGGTGGAAAAATTATTGGATTAGGTTCCAAACATAAGGTGTAGTGCACTTGCAATTTCTTAAAAGTCTAGATAGCTCCAAGTTTTCTTTAAAAGTCTGACCAATAGTAGGTTAAAAACCCACAAAGCCATAACTTGCTCAATTTTTATCAATTCACCAAATTTGAAATGTGGATACCCTTTTGACTCTTCTCCCAAGTGAAACATTTAGTTAGCCATGAATTTGAGTAATTTCTTAGAATCTACCCATCAAATCTTGCAAGTAGAACAAAAAAGAAGGAAAACAATAGCAACAAAATAGAAGGAAATACTTTTGGTTGATGTTGGTTTCCCTTGCACCTAGGATGCTCCTACATTAGACACTTGGGGTAAGAAATTTGTGAGCATAGATTAAAAAATGGATTTGAGTAGTAGAACTACCCTTTTAGGTTGCACACAACTTGCAAAAAAATCCATCACTTAATAGGTACATCAACAAAATTCTTCATTCAACTATTCCAAAATCTAGCTAGGACACAAATCATCCTCCTCCACCCAATTTTTTCTTCTCTCTTCTTTCCTCTTGTGGAACCATATCCACCATAGCTCAAACTCCTCCTCTAAGTACTCCTCCACTCAACATGCTCCACCTTCTCACTTCTCTTGATTTCTCTTCTCTCTCTTGTGGGATTCAACTCATCATGCTCTAACCTTCTCCACCAAAAATATTCCTCTCCTCCTATCTCATATTCTACTACAACCGAGCTCCATTTATTTTGTTATCTACACTTCCATCTTTTGAAACTTTAATTTCCTCCAAAGGAAATTCTCCAATATCCACTACATCTTTATCTTTCTTCTCATCTAAATCTACTACAATACCACCATCAGATGCAACTTCTTTATTCTACTCTTCTATGCCTCTACTACAACCTCACTCACTGCACTCTTCATGCCTTCAATAAGACATGTTGCTACAACTTCATTTTTTGTTGCAACCTTTTTCCTCTTATGTTGCACATACTTATGTTGCACATATAAATTCATCAACACATAAATATTTATCAAAACAATAATGGGACTCAACCTCACCCACCTTTTCCTCTTCTCTTCTCCTTTCCACTACTAATGTAGTATCCCTAAACACCTTTTAGTGTAGTTTTACAAGTTTAGATTATAGGTAACCAACAATTTGATTTTATTTGATTTAACATTAAAGATTAAAAGATAACCATTCTATCAAAAAAAATTGGTTGGGCCACGATAAGGTTTGTATTGATATTGAAGAATTTTTTATAGAACTAAGAAACTATGATAGGAGCAGATAAAACAAAAACCAAAAACTCAAGAATTACAATATCAACAGACCTAGTCTATGCAGCTTTCAGACGTACCAAGATTGGAAGGAGAGGAAAAAAAGGAATTACATGAAGATCATCAAGAGCATGTTTGAACAGGAAACCATTTTATCAAAATTATTCTAGATGTAATTAGATCTTATTATTTTAAAACTATCATAAACCTCACATTTGATGAAATTTTCTTCATTGGACTCTTTATATGATCTGAATTAAATAGAGAATTTGAATTACAATACAACGTAAGTGGAAACCTACAAGTATTGTAGACAAATGGATAATTACATAACTCGTAAAAAAAGAGTTGTTTGCATCCAAAAGTTCCATTAACTTATCCAAAAATGAGTTTTATACATCAATCTAGAATTCCAACGATCTCTAGAATCCAACAAATTTGAAATGAAGAGTTTTCCAAAAAAAAAATAGATACATAATTACATAATTTAAAAAAAACTTATAAAATTAGGTACCCCAACTTGGCGGGGTCCTAACTTGTTGCCTACTGGTTGGATTGACATCTTCTTTACCTTATCGGAAAGGTCTCCAAGAGGACTAATTTTAGTCCCTTAAGATCAATTTTGTGCTATTCATCTCAAGGGACTGACGAAAGTTTTGAACCCAAATTCCACTCGAAAGACCTCCGAAAATGCAATTTATTAGAACCTAGAAAATACCAAAAAAAATTGAAAAATTGAATTTTCGATTTTTCACAGTTTTTTCACCTCTAAACTACCGTGGAACATCCTCAGATTGCTCTGGATCATCATAATTCATTTTAACTTCACCAGTAAACTAAAAAAATATTTCAGACAAGTTGATGAAAATGAAGTGAAACAATAGAATCTTGACATAATATCCATAGTAAATTGAAATTTTTGTGTTAGCAGCATATCATTCCTATGTTAGGTAGTGTTCGAATGTACTCGATTGTATTTTTATTGGAGAGGAACATTCTCATGATTCCCACACAATAAGGCTAAGAACTTTAAAAAATGGCTACATATGTGAAGCAATTGAGAGAGAGGAGGTTCCATGTTCAATTAGAAATATGTGAGAAAGAGTACACAATGTGGGCCAACGTGAAAAATGACGTTAGATTTAGAACAAGTTTTTAAAATTCCCAAATATTCTCATCTTTCATTTTATATTTTGCATGACCGTGTGGATTGTGAATTCCTATATATCCCTTTTCACTTGGGAACAACAGTTAAAATGACAAACCCTCATTTGCTTCAAAATAGACCAACTTATCTCAAAGATCTACAAACATGGACATGCACATGGCTATAAACTTGGCTTTATGAATTAATATTTTATTTCACAAGGAGCAGCATATCATCATCCATTTTTGGCTCACATTTCTCCTTACACTTGGGGGGTAAGAGGTTAGGTAGCCTTGTCCTAGGTGCATTCCTTCTAGCAAGGGATCCTTCTTTATCTCCTTATAACGTTAGTGTAGTAAGTACACTAAATTTTTAAGGGGGCATATAATTCCTTGCTCATTGTTTGTATAAGAAATAGCCCCTTCTTAATGATGATAACATACATCTCCTAGGAAATGTGACCTTGTCAACCAAAGTGTGGCCTTCTTAATCCATGTGATGTGTCTCCTTTGTGGTGATATTAGGCTTGACTTCCCATAAGAGTGTGACATTTCTTGGCGTATGAAACTCCTCTTGGTAGTTATATGGTTGGTATGCTCTAAGGTGTGATTTTCTATTCCTTGACTTGTCCTCTCTTGGTGGTGATATCATGTATGATGTTCCCTAAGGTATGACCTTCATGTATTAATCAAAGCCCCTTTGTTTGTTACCTTTTGTGGTGATGTTATTACAACATCCCTTGAGGCTTTAAAAAATTATCATATTTGTTGGGATGTGGCATTAAACCTTATCATATTTTCCTCTCATGATGTTAAACCTTGGCATATTCATCCCTTGTGATGTTAAACCTTGGCATTTTTCTTCACTTTGTTCATGGGAGTTGAACTTAGTGTAGCATTGGCATAGCATCTTGAGGCATCTTATCAAGATTATCGAGGAGTATAACTCTTGGTATGATTGTTATGGGCATAACTTGTAGACCTAGTGTGTGTTTCCAATCTTTGCCACCTTGTTATGGGCACACATTGTAGGCCTAGTATGTGTCTCTCATTTTACTTGGTCTTGGGGGCTCACCTAGTGAATATCAGACTCCACTAGCCCATGTGTCTCTCGGTTTGTGATTCACCTAGAAAATAGTGGAGTTTTCTATTGTGTGAGTCATGAATACTTTTTAACATGGCTACCTAGCATAATACATCTTTCTTTCTAGTGGAGTCGTGTGTTCTATGAGTGATGTGTATGAATTTAGTCCTCATGGAGCATTTTCTTTATTCGATGGATGACATTTGGTATTTGAGATAATTTAAGACTGAGGTCTTTTTGCCTTACTGACTCAAATCCTTTTAGTACTAACCTTGCACATTTTTTTGTATATTTTTGTTATGTGTTTTCATGTGTCTTCTTTGTGCTTACATCATGTTTTTTTTTTCATTTTTTTATCATCTTTATGTTCCATCATACTATGTGTTTTCATCATGTATGCTTTGTGTCTTTCGACATGTATGTTTGTGTATGTTGTCTTGCTGCATATAATAAATATGTGTGTGTGTGTTCCTTTGTGCTTATGTTGGTTTACCATGGGATCTTGAATCCCAGGGGCTTGCACAATCCCCTTGATTCTTAGTCATCCCATCTCTTCAACATTTGGTCAATTAGACCCATCTTGACATATTTTTCTACTTTAATGTAAGTTGGAGTGTGTTCATACTCTCACTAAAGTTGGGGCTAAATGTAGTGTTGAAAATTGTCACCCTTAACAATTTCACACTATGTTTTAGCCCCCTAAATTATTTAGCCTAATTGACCCCATAATGTCCTAAAATTATGTATTTCAAAGCCCATTTGTATCATTTTTCAATAAAATACTTGAGCATTGAATAAATAAATCCAATTCATATGTCGCCCCGACAATGAGTGTCCTAGAAACTTGGGCTAGGACACATTCACCCATGGGCGAATGGGTCCCCCTTCTTAGCTGGGACCAAGCATTTTAACATCCAAATTTCAAATTTCAAGTGTTGGCTTTTGGAATCTAATTTTTGAAAATTGGTACAATTGCATATAAATACCTAGTATTTTCATCATTTGAAATCTAAGTGAAAATATATTGGAAAAATTATGATCAAGAGAACTATTGAGCAAGTCAAGAGTAGTATTTTAGAGCTTTATTGCAGAAATTTAGGATCCAAGCATCATGCCAAATTGTTTTTGAGTTTATGTTATCATGTTATCATGGTTTTATAAAGGATAACCCGAAGCATTCAAGCATTTGAGCAAAACAAGATCCAAATCCTTGAGGTGATGTGTATGACTTAATTCCTTCAAGGAAACCATTGAAGGGTGGCGAGTTATAGTACATCATGATTTCATCATTCCTTCCTTTCCATTATCATTTATCATTAACATTTTTTCATTGTGAAAGTGGAAACACTTACACAGGGTTTGAATTAGGCAAGCCCCTAAATGGCCCAAAATCTATTTTCTTTGTGAATGTGTAGGTTATAGGTTTGAGGAGGATCAAAGAAAGTTTGAAGGAAATTCATTCATTGTTTCATTTGTTGTCATCAAAGTTGTCAAGATACAAAAACTCATCTATAAATCTTACAAACGACATTCTAACAACTCTGCAAGTGGAAACAAGGATCTCAGATCTACCATTAGAGGACCCCAAAAGTTTAGAAAGACACCCTATCAAAGACTCATTCACCATTAAACGAATAAGTCCTTGTAGGCACAACCAGACCAATTTTTTTGGGCAGGTATATAGTCATTTGCACCTTCTAGATCTGTTGAAACTTTATTGTTTCAGTTTGTTAGTTGTCAAGATCTTGCAATTCACATATTAGGGCACATTATCTAATTATAATAATCATTCTAAATCAATCCAATACATTTCCATCATCAATTAGATGTAGGTCAAGTTCTAATTGGCTCACCTTCATGGTTGAAAGTCAATCTAATAACCTTGTTGATACATCCTAATGTAACTTGAAAAAATGCCCCTTGCATCCTAGGTTCTTTGCATGTTAGGACCTAGGATCACCTTTTCTATATTACAAAATATATTCAAAATCTATACAAAAAATCTCAAAAATTTCTAGCTCACATCATATTCAAATCCTCAAAGGCTTACTTTCTCTAAGTGATAAAAATAAAAGTTTATGTTAAAAATATTAATTTGACTATCTCACCTAGACCAAAAGGTGGGACACACCTCTATGCTTCCACCCACCTAGTTTCATGTCTATATAATAGAAGTATATTAATCCATAGAATGACTTATATCACTCTAGGATTATCATACACAATTATTTATGCCAAAACAAGGATCAATTGCATTTATTGTGGGTAGACTTAGACATCTAGAAAACATGTTAATCAAATGTATATATACAATATCCCATTGATTTAATTCGGTGTGTTTTTATAGTCTTATAATATTTTATTAATGTTCAAAATTATAAGAATATTTTTAGCATTTTTTTATCTCCTATCATTAATATAAAATGAACTAGAGTAGTCTTGATTAGAGCATATTTTCCATTACAATAATGTTTTAGTTTCACTTAGCATACTTATGGTCCTTATATCAAGTTACATAAAAACTTATGTGAAGAAACATAAGAACACAAAAAGTACATGATTAGCATAAATTATTGACTAAAACTATTTCTCCTTTGTATTTTATAACAGTTTAACAAAAAGTGGTGTTTTTGCACCTTTTTTGATGAGTTGGACCACAAACCTTAAGTTTAAGTAGTTAACTTGTCAAATAAGTTGATATGAACAAAAGAGTCATCTGTATCACCTCATGTACATTTAAGGGATAGAAAATTAGCCCTAACTAGCGGGTCTCTTTGTAAAGATGAATCTTCTCAATGCAACAAAAGAGAGTGAGTAATGTACTAAAACACGACATCATGATCTCATGTATTTACTCAACACTTAGCTCTTAAGGTTCAAATGGGTCCATGAAAATTTAATTAAGATAATACATATAATTTGAGATCTTGTCATATAACAATGGAGCAACTATAATTTAATATTTGAATTTGAACTATAAGTAAAGAACATGAACTAAATTATACAATCATAATTAATCACATAACACATGATTGTTTGTTTCCTTTCTTTTTTATTTATTTTAATATTTTATCTTTAAATTTGTATTAAAAAATATAATAATTTAAATGATAATTGTTAGAAAATGTATTTTTTACAATCTTTTATATATTTACTTCAAATATATAAAAATATATATTATAACATATAGTACATGGTTAACTTTTGAGTAAAAATTATAATAAATGATAATAAAGAATAGAGCTGCGCACTTGTGCCATTGTTATGGGTGACTATTAGATAGCTGAATATATAAAATTATATTTGAAGAGAAATATATTCAGCTATCTAACAATTCTATTAGAGCATCTAAGAACCTATCTAATAGAAATATTAGACTAGATATTTAGATGATAATTTTTTTGTTGAGAATATAAATATTTTGAATTGTTTTAGTAATTTCTTAGTATTACAAGTTTAGATTATAGGTATACCAATAATTTGATTTTATTTGATTTAACATTAAAGATTAAAAGATAACTATTCTATCAAAAATAAATAAAAGTGGTTGGGCCACTATAAGGTTTGTATTGATATTGAAGAAATTTTTACAAAACTGAAAAACCATGATAGCTGGAGTAGATAAAACAAAAATCAAAAACTTCAGAATTACAATATCAATAGACCTAATCTATGCAACTTTCAGACGTACCAAGATTGGAAGGAGGAGGGAAAAAAGGAATTACATGAGCATCATCAAGAGCATATTTGAACATAAAACCATCCTATCAAGATTATTCAAGACACAATCAGATCTTATTATTAAATGTATGAAGTTTCCATAGTCCATGACAATAGGGAGTAAGATTTCTGGATTAAAACTGTGTGTAGATTTTTACATCAATGTTTCAGATCATGCTTTGTGATCCATCATCAGGATGCAATGAAGATATGACTCTTCTCTCTATCTTCAGGTTATCTTCATTGTATCCTGATTATGGATCACGGAGTATGATCCAAAACGCTGATGTAAAAACCTACACACAGTTTTAATCAAAAAATCTTATTCACTAAGATCTTATTATTTTAAAACTATCATAAACCTCACGTCTTATGACGAACTCTTTATAATTCATTTTAACCTCACCAATAAACTAAAAAATAGCTCAGACAAGTTGATAAAAATGAATTGAAAACTAAACAATAGAATCTTGACATAATATCCATAGTAAATTGAATTTTTTGTGTGAGCAGCATATCATTCCTGTGTTAGGTAGTGTTCGGACGTACTCGATTGGATTTTGATTGGAGAGGAACATTCTCATAATTCACACGCAACAAGGCTAAGCACTTCCAAAAATGGCTACATATGCTAAGACTTTGAGAGAGAGGAGGTTCCATGTTCAATCAGAAATATGTGAAAAAGAGTACGTAATGTGGGCCAACATGAAAAAGGACGTTAGATTTAGAATAAGTTTTTCAAATTCCCAAATATTCCCATCTTTCATTTCGTTGTTTGCATAAGCGTGTGGATTGTGAATTCCTATATATCCCTTTTCACTTGGGAGCAACAGATAAAACGACAAACCCTCATTTGCTTCAAAATAGACCAACTTATCTCAGAGGTCTACAAACATGGACATGCACATTTCTTCACTATAAGTTACTAAAAGTTCAACGGAAGTCCAAGCATTGGATTCTAAATTAAAATCAATATCTTATGAAAGAAAGCTTTAACAGAGTTTAATAAGGCGAAAAAATTCAAGTGAAAGATTGATACTTCACAAGAAAAGGAGGAATAAGAACAAAACTCATGATAGGAATAATATAGGTTTTTTAAAGGTTTTGTAAAACTTAATCTTGAGAGGTTTCTCAAGGTAATATGGGAGTTGTAGAAGTGGGAGTAGTTCTTTATATAGAAGATGGTAGATTTCTTATTGAAATATTTTTGTTTCTATGTCATAAAATGAATAATAAGACAGTGGGAAAGAGTAGTAGCAGAGATGATATTAGCTTAGTTTAATGGGGTGCATAATCTAGAAGTTGAAGGTGATTCGCTAATAGTGATTCTAATGAAAAGAGTGTATCATAACTTAAAGTTAAGGAGATATTTTGGGGATAGTCGTTTGATAAATACACATTTTTAGTAAGTTTCTTCCTTTCATTTTCATTGATGTATGAATACAACATAATATTATTTTACCAATAATGGTGTATAATACGACCCTTTATCAACAATATATAGTAGCCTTCCTTTTGCATTGGACTAGTAGATATATTTTTTTAAGTTTCAAAACATCCATAAATGTTTAGTTTTTTAGTTTAGGGATATAAGGCCCCTAAACTAACATTTCTTACAAGAAATAATAACAGTGTAATATTGTATTAAGAAGAGGAAGACCCAATGATCAAGGGATTTGTATGAGTTTTTTAATGTTGTTTTTGGTTAGCACTGGTGAATTGTTTTTATGAATTGGTGTGCTTGTTGTTTATGAACATAGGGTTGTGACATTTTGTGAATTATCAAAACTTGAATATATTTGGAGGTCTTGGTTTGTTTCTTTTGAGGTGGTTGGTATTCATGGCACAATATAAAGAGTGTTTACTCAAGAAGTATTGTGGAAGGTCATTATTTTTTATAAAAGGTTGGAAATAATTTTCTCATAATGAAATCTATTGATTAAGGGTTTATCAAATTTGTCCCAAGGGAAGAAGAAATGACTCATGGTGGTGTACTTGAATTGTGTATTACAATTTAGAATTACTTGATATCTCAATTCATGGAGGCTATGCCAAATACTCACTTATGAACGTAGTTTCTTGAGCACAAAATATCAATTAAAATAATACCACCAAATGAAAATGTAAAGATATAAAATGTTACACACTAGATATAACTTTAGCATAAGAAAAATAATATCAAATACAATTATTAAACATAAGATCATGTTTTAATTGTTTGTACTCTAGCATGCAAAGATAAATGAAATACACAGAAATAGAAAGTTGTTCCATGAATGTAGATGCAATTTATCGTAATAAAAATACACAACATAAAAGAATCAATGACCTAAAGTTCATCTAAATCCTTATTACTCCAAAAATATTTGAGAGCTTAAATCTCTTCAATGATCTTTTGTAGATTGCTTGTTAAAATATTTCTCAAAGGAAGAAGAAAAAACTGTAGGGACCACCCTTTCTAGAATAAATAGACTCAAAGCTATAAGAAAAGGAAAAAAAAAATAAAAAATTCTTTACACTTTCCTTACATATATAAAATAAAAAACAAAATTGATACTTGAGAATTGTGAATGGTGAATCTATACCTGCACAAACACAAGAGAACAAACATATAGTTAGATTATTATGCAAGTTAGATCAACATTCCCCATGAAATTAGTTTGAAACATGAAAATAGGAAATAAATGAAGAACACAACAATAAAAACTAATTAAATCCTATTCTAATGAGCAAACTCTCAATCCCATGGGGGAATTGGTGTCATTTTGATGAGGAAAATGGCCCTTTCCCAATTCCTTGCAAGCTTTGATGATCAATTGGATGCTCCTTGATGAAATTTCTCCATAACTTAGCTATGAGAATATGAAATTTGATAAAAATGCCTAAGGATGGATGAAGATGCTTATGAAAACTTTGAAGATAATGATGTTGCATAAGTTGTGGATCCAAAATTCAAATAAGAGTCTCCTATAAATAGAAGAGAATGATGGAAGAAGATGCAAAATGGATGAATGTGGGATAAAAGACCAACCAATTAGAGGAGGCCACTTGTCCATGTGATTGGAGGAGGAATGAGCACATTTTGATGAATGTGCAAATAAATATAGTTAGGTGGAATTTGAAATTTTTGAAATGACAAGTTGGAGGGAGAGAAGAATGGAGTAAATGCCATTTGGCTCAAGGCAAAGGACATGTAAAAGGCCTTTAATGCCTTGTTGGATGTACTCATCCCTTTTGGAGGGATTTTCAAATTAGAGTCCAATATTCCCTATTGATGCCAAGTTGAGAGAAAATAGAGGAATTAATAAATCAATTAAATTTATTTATTGTGCAAGTTGCAAAATCTAGAGGATTTAATGGATGAAGATTATGATTAATTATGATTTGATTAAATTAGATGAAAATTGGCTGATTTGACAATTTTGACTTAGATTTTGGATTTAAATAAATCAAAGTTGAGAGGAATAATGGATTGAGATTTAATTAAAAATAAAGATTGATTTATTTAATTAAAAAGGGTGATGTTAGATTAAATCAAATAAAGATTAATTTATTTAATTTAAAGGAGATGATGTTAGAGAGTAATTAAATAAAGTGAATTATTTAATTACAAAAGGGATTATTAGATTAATTAAATAAAATAATTTATTTAACTAATAGAAGTGGGTGACTTAATCAGATAAATTTGATTTATTTAATTAAGAGAGGATATATGATGAATTTAATCAAATAAAGATTATTCAATTAAATTGATTAGTAAAGGATATGACTCAGGAAGAAGTGACGTTAGTAAGATCAGGATCAGATGTGTAAGATCAATCTGTATATTTTTCATGTCTACATTTTGCCCCTCTTTGAAGCAATGTACGTGTTGCGTTGGTTCAAAGAATAAACTGCTTAGATCAAAATTCAAAAAAAATGAATTTTTTCAGATGCCCCACTACTGCCCCAGTGATAAGGATTACGTTTGTATACTGCCCCCTCGAGAGATAAGATGAAATTTTGGATTTTTGGGGGAGATCTCAAAAAAAGAGGACAAAGTGCTTGATGGGTCCAGGATGCCAAAAAATGTGCCAAAATGCCAAAAATGATGCAAAAGGGCCCTTGGTCAGGTAAAAACAGGATTGGGGGCCCAAAATGCTAGTTGGATGGCTAAACAGGGTAAAAAAATCCTAACTTTCAGGCTTAAATAGGTCCCAAGGGGTCACTTTCAATTCATTTGTACACTTAGCTTTTAGATATTTTGCATTTTTGAGCTATGAGCACTAATCGAGATGGCACAATGAGTGCTTCAACGACACGTGTCGGATCGAGTGTGAGTGTACCAACGGCTAGCCGACATAGGACCAATGGTATGTGACCCTTTCTCGACTTTTATTTTGATTTTTATGTGCATTTAATAGGGTGAAATGGTCAGCTAAAGTCAAGCAACGTAGTTTAGCATCGTTGGAAGGGAAAAATCGATGCCACATTTGCAAATTGTGCCGTCGTGACCCAATTTGGAATTTAGGGTTAGGGGTCAAAGTCAGGTGCTTGTGCAAACTGCACTGCTATGAGCCAATTTAGAATTTAGGTTTTAGAGGTGTTGTCAAACTGCAATGTGACGTTGTTGTTTGGAGTGTAGGTGTCAAATTGCATCACAATGGTGCAATTTGGAATTTACAAACTGCACCGCAATTGCAAACAACGACGCACTTCTAATTTCAATTGCGAAAACTTAGAACGGGACCTTGATTTTTTTTGAAACTTGACGTTGTTGTTTTTTCTTGCGTAGGAGGACCTCGAGATACTGCATTCACAGGAGCACTAGTCCCTAGTTCTTAGTCGATTAGTCGATATGCACGACCTACTCCAGGAGCACCTTGGGGCGATTGGGTTGTGGTATATCACCTACACACGTCCCATCTGGACACATTTGGGCATGATGACTTCCCTAGTAGAGAGATGGCACAGTGACGTCATCGTTTCACTTGCCCACAGGAGAGGCTACAATCACATTGGAGGATGTTTGGAGCATTCTTCATTTTCCCATCCATGGATGCCTCCTTTGATGTGATGGAGCTCGATGAGATTATTTTTGGTGAGGGGCAGATAGAGTTAGAGCGATATAGGGGCATAGTGCCCACTTTTAGATTGATTGTTGCCACCATTATCTTTGGTCTTATGGCGCCACATCGGTGTAGGCGATATTTCAGCCTGGGATGGGGTCTCGTTTGGCAACAGATGCTCCGAGGGCGGGATTGCTTCACATGGGGGCCAGTGTTGCTGGCCTTTCTTTATCATGATCTACATGAGTTTGCATACTTGGATAGTAGGGCTATCGAAGCCGAAGTCACACTCCTACATGTATGGGCCTAGGAGCACATTGCACTGCTCTGCCCTTAGGTTACAACTATTTCTTTAGAGTTAGATGATTCCATTGTTTGGTGATATGGAGGAGAAACGACCACATTTACCCACACAGGGACAGGCGACATCCCTCACTAGAGGAGGGTCATTGATGAGATGACAGTGTTCACCTGGAGGCCCTAGCTCAGCATGCCCACCTGGTATGATGATGTACAATAGCTATTCTTTGCACGGTAGGATAGATTGATGTAGGGTAGGGATCATACCATGATAGAGCGGTATCTCCCAGATAGAGTTGCCAGGTAGTTTGGGGATAGGCAGGATCGTCCCGATGACTAGTACATGGCCATCTTCGTTTGCACTATGAGGGAGACAACTTGGGGCAGACTGATCCCGACCAATGAGGCTGATACCTCATTTTGATAGCTAGTGGCCCGATCGTGTCCATATGATTAGGGCTAGAGGGATGCAAGAGTGACACAAGCATACACAACATGGTTCAGAGCACCCCTACGATTGACAGATCTAGGTGTGACACCCCTATGACGGAGGCCGAGAGGTAGATCAGCAGGCTGAGGGTAGGGAGGCAGAGGGGATGGAGATGGGGATGGGCATGGTGGGAGAGGGATAGGGGGAGGAGGAGGACCACCTCCACACCAGCCAAAGCAGGGGTACAGGTGGATCAGTGCTTGGAGATGGAGACCAGTAGAGGGATGGGGATCAGCAGAGAGATGCCCCGAGGGATCCGCAACAACAACTTCCACCACCACCACCACCACAATTGTAACCAAACCAGAGGGATGCCCCCATATAGCAGCTTAAGGCATAGGTGCAGGTGCTCATGATTGAGAGGGACCAGGACAGATAGCAAGTCCAGGCCCTAACCCCAGAGAGAGATCAGGTTCGATCAGAGCGAGACTAGAAGATAGGTCAGAGACGACAGCTTGAGAGAATGGCCTCTACTTCCCAGGGCAGGACAATTTTGACACAGGTATACAGCGAAAAAGTTAGAGAGGCAAAGTACTCTAGGTTGTACTAGTAGGGGCTCAGGTGCCAAAGTTTTCACAGCAGAGAGGCACGAGGTAGCCCGAGGATCATGTTGAGAGACAGGAGGGTGAGGGGTTTAGCCAGTAGGGCTAGCTACCATTTTGTATTTGAGAGACAAAATTCTTGTTTAGGTCCATGGGCTTCATTTTTTATAGCCGTATGGGCCTTTGTATACTCTGATTGATACAGACACATTTGATCCCGATTTTTTGTACCATGACAGTTACATTTTTGATGATATATATGATATGGTTTGATTCGTTTATGAGATGTGTCCTACTTTACTTATGCATGATGGATGGATGTATTTAATTCCCTATATGTGACATTATGCAGATGTTATGACTTTATCTCATGTGATACTTGTGTTTATTTTATGCAATGTAATGCGATGTATGTTTCCTATATGATGTGATGATGTGATGCAATGATTACACAAATATTTTAAGGATGCATTTCTTTTCGTATATTTTCTTATACAAAATGTGATGGTGTATATTTAAAATGTATGCTTACGAGATGCTTAATAAACCTCTATGATATGTAAATGTAATGTGTTGATGCGAAATGATTATAATAATGTATGATGCGAGATGACCTATGATATGTAAATGTTGATAGGTTTTGTGATTTATGAATGTAATGCAATAATATGGATGTAATGGTACAAATGGAGAAACATGAATGCAATCATTTAAGATGATGTGATATGTAATGCACATGAGATGATGATGATGTGAGATGATTATGCGATGCAATGTTTATGATATGAAATAATATTTTATGATGTGAAAATAATATGATACTATGAGATGATTATGACATGTAAATGATTATGATAAGTAACGAGATTGTTATGATGTGATTTGAATACGAGTATGTAATGATTTATGATGGATAATGCATGTGATATGATATGTGATTATGCAATGGATGATTTATTGATGTCTATAATGAACGAAAATTTATTATGTTTATCAATCTATATTAATGATGAAATGTAATGCATTTATGTTTCCTATATGATGTGTATTATGCCTTATGCTAATGATTTGTGGATGCAAGGTGGATGTATTAATGATGTTTTTGATTAACTACCATGGTACCATGTTAGCATGAAGAGAAGATAGAAGAAAATGAAGAGATGATTGAACAACTACATTATTTATGATGATGATGATAATGATGATTTTCTTACCAAGAATTGGGATTTTAAAAGTGCCATTTACCTTATGTTTGATAATATACATAGGTACGATGCATCAAGGTATAAAGAACTAGGATGGCGTTGTACCTAGTGTGATGGACTTTGACTCGACAATCAGATAGGAGTACTCCTGTTCACACCTGACATGCAAAACCTTATTCAGAATGTAGCTTAGATATTCTAAATATCTTAGACCAAACCATAGAAAAGCAAGCCTTCCTATGTGGTCAACAAGACACCTAAAACACCCTCCCTACAAACCAAACAAAGCATGCATGATGAATTTATTTTACAAGGATATCCAACAAGCACAATAGATAAAAAGATAATGATCGTTTCCCCATTCTTTCCTCTCTAAAGTGTTTTGATTAGGCATCATCAAGAGGTCATTGGAATGAATGCAAGGGTAAACCCATAATAGTGGTGTACAATTTTGATGAGGAAGGAAATTTGTAAAAATGCTCACACATTCAAAATTTTATGTTTTAAAGGGTTCGTTCAAACTAGGGGGTTCGCACGAACCCAAAAGAGGGGTTCGGTCGAACCCCTAGTTTGAGCAAACACTCTTTTGCATGGTGGGTTCGCTCGAACCCTACGATGTCACATTTCTTCATAGAAACGAATGGAAAATTAAAAAAAAAGTGGGGTTCGAGTGAATCCCCCTTCGAATGAACCCCCCTTCACCCTTTCGAGCGAAGGGGGGTTCGTTCGAAGGGGGGTTCGTTCAAAGCCCCCTTTTTTGCCCTTCTCCCCCTCTTCCACCAAATTTTAACAGATTTCTTCCCTTCGAAGCTCGGGTTGAGGATGAAAATGGAGGATACTTCACAAGCCCAACTGGAAGATGGTAGTCCTCAGAACGAGCTATCCAACGAATAAAATTTTAATATGTTTTGGTTTTATTATGTATGTGTTTTTTTAGTTTTATTAAACATTGGTTTTTCACCGAAATCAAGCTCTCTATTTTGCATATGTGGAAAAATAGCAGATTATCAAAATAATTTTTTTAAAAATATGTTCATGCTAGGTATTGATTTCTTTGATTCATTAAATTTTTTTTTTTGAATTTTGATACATACAAAAAAATTTATGTTGTATACAATCCACCTATGTTTGAATTGCAATTGGTTTGACTTCGAAACTTGATTAAGGAAAAAATATTCAATAAAAAACTATGAGACCAAATGGAAGTGCTAGATATCATTGTTACAAATCTAAATTCGAAAAAAATAGAATTTTATCCTTTATACAAAAAAGAGTTATGTTGTATACGGTGAGCGTCACTTTTTCAAAATGTTGTTTTCTAAAAAAACCGGTTTTCGTGGGAGATGGAAAAAGAAGTGCAATCTAATTCCAAAAATTTTGAAAAAAATATTTTTAGAATCTACAGACAAAATGTGATGAGACTCTAGTTTGTACCATCTTCAAATTCCTCATGGTTTAACCGCTATAGGTGACCGAATGTGAAGATTTAGTTAAAAATAATAATTTCAGTGTCCAGTTTGACCAAAAATTGTAAACCACTATTGTGGGATCACCCGCAAAATAAGATAAGTCAAAAGATAAAGATAAAGTAAACAAAAAAGCTAATGTTCTTCATACCACTAGCCAAGACTAAACTACGGTGATACCTGATGTTGATGTCCATTGTAGGAAGGATGCATCCTAGGACATGTTGTTATTAGATGATTTGGGATTGATTGGATGATAAGCTATTGATACTCGAAGTTGATTAACTTGCTTACTTACTGACCTAGGCTTGAGACTTCGACGATTAGGTTTTCACTTTTAGAAACTGCTAGACTTGCTTCTGACTGGTTTACCAAAGGATGAAGATGATGATTGATTTATTATGAATGAGATTATTTCGGGTGAAAGCGAGATAAAGATGGATGGATTTTTTAAATATTTGGATGTTTTTGGTATTTTTGAGATGTTTACCAATGTTTTGATTTTTGGATTTTTCAAAAAAAAATTGGGGGTTTTATGAGATTTTGACCAAGAACCTAACCTAAAGACCTATCCTAGGGGTCTCGGGAGCTGATCAATAGATTATCCTTGCCTAAGTTATACAATTAGAGACCACATAGTTTGATTGGCATAGACTCAATTTATTGATGAGTTATGAGCAAATGGATTGCCAACTTATTGCGACGGACTCCTAAATGACTAATGTATGGTGTCTTGGGGGATGATCCAAGATTGAACTTGCCTACATTAAAGCTCAGAGATGACGTAGTTCGATAAGATGACTTGATTTTTGAATTTTTTTTTTGAATTTTTTTGGATGTTTTGTTATTTTTGATTTGATGAATGTTTTTGGATTTTTTGAACGATTTTATGACTGTTTTTGGATTTTTGAATTTAGTAAGGTTTCAAGAATATACACGAATATGATCCGATGCACGAGCATGCCCCCAGTGTGGTGTGATAGACTACTTCGATATAGGTAGGAAAAAATGACCTCAGGAATGCGCCAAGTAGTACTAGGGTGGAACATGATATGAACACAGGATCAAGCTATTATGCAGACGCAGATGGGTGAATGGAAGGATCAATGGAATGTGATGGATGAATGGTGATGGTAGAAGATGCAGAATAAGCCATAGGGATCATGGTTGATGGAAAGTGCTTATTTACACAAGGTGCCTGTTTGCCAAGTTTTCACCAAGGTACTTGCCCAAAGTGCCACCGAAGTGGTTTTCACTAGAGGACGATTTTTTTTATCTTTACTGTTTTTAATCCTTTTTTTGATTTTCTATATTTTTTGATTTTTTTGTATTTTTGGTTTTACCCTTAAAAGATTAGGCGTAAGTTTTTTTGAGATGAGAGATGCTCATGGCTTCTTGCAGAGGTTCCCCTTCAGGAATTGATAGTTGATATGCCCCTAACTTGTAGCTTCTTGTGATGATGAAGGGTCCCAATAAATTGGGTTCAAATTTTCCCTTGCTTTTCGGATTTGGCATGTTCTTTTGATTCTCCTTCAATACCAACTCTTTGACTTGGAATGTCTGACTCCTCATTTTCTTGTTGTAGCTCTACTTGAGATGGTTTTGGTAGACTTGCATATTATTTAAGGCATCCATATGTCGCTCATCTAGTAGTTCTAGATCATTGAGTCGCGAGACTTGGTATTCTTCATCTGTGATGAGATTCTGCAATGATATCCTGAGAGACAGGAGGTCGATCTCAATAGGGAGTATAGATTTTGATTCATAAACCAGGGAGAAGGGGGTGGCACTTGTGGGTGTGCGGATGCTTGTGCGATAGGCCCATAGGGCAGGATTTAGTTGCAAATGCTAGTCATGACCAGCGTCATTGACTATTTTCTTAAGGATTTTCAAGATGGTCTTGTTGGTAGCTTTTGCTTGGCCATTTCCTTGGGGATAATACAAAGTGGAAAAGCGATGTTGGATATTGAATTTATGGCATAGGTCTCAGACATCCTAATTTTTGAAATGTGTCTAGTTATCTAAGATAATAGCCTAGGGGACACCATATTGGCAAATAAGGTAATTTAGGATGAACTTGGATATCTGCTTTCTTGTAATGTAGGTCATTGGGATGGCCTCCACCCACTTTGTGAAGTAATCTGTGGTGGTGATGATGAACTTATTTCCATTGGATGAGGTGGGGATGATGTTAACAATGAGATCAAGCCCCCACTGTGAAAATGGCCAAGTTGTGATAATTGGGTTGAGCTCCTGAGCTAGTGCATGGATGAGGTCCCCATGCAGCTGACACTGCAAACATCTTTTGACATAGTCATGTGCCTCTCTTTCCATTGTATCCCAATAGTACCATATCCTCAACAATTTCTTGGCCAAAGTCATACCGCTCGAGTGTGAACCACAAATTCCATTATGTACCTCGGTTAAAGCAATCGAGGCTTCCTCAATGTTTAGGCAATGTAAAAGGGTCCCTTCGATTCTCCTACGGTACAGGGTATCACCTAGGATAACAAAGCGGGTCAAATTTTTGACAAAGGCTCTTTTTAGATTCAGGGTTATGTTGGCGGGGAGAAATCCTATTCTCAGGTAGGAGTATATATCATGGTACTAGAGATCACCGGGACCAATGATTTCACATAAAAATTTAGACTTTGGTACCTGAAATGTTGGTATGAGAAGCTTCTCTATAAGGAATTCTTGTTTTGGGACGTTGTTCAGGATCTCTAGGAGTGATCCAATCATAGCCATTGCATCCACTGCTTTGTTATTTGCTTTGGGTAGCTGTTCAAATGTGATATCAATGAAGGATTTCTTGAGGCCTTCCACCAATTTCTTGTTCGGAGTCAACTTGTCATCCTTTATTTGATATTCATTGTTTACCTGGTTGATTATGAGTTGTGAGTCCTCGTAGACCTTAAGTGCCATGATATTCCATTGTATTGCAATTCTCATCCCTATGGCAAGAGTCTTGTATTCTACGATGTTGTTTGTGCATGGAAATGATAGCTTGTATGATTTAGGTATGCAGTCTCCTTGCGAAGTGATGAAGAAGATGCCCACTCCTGACCCATTATTGTGTGTAATATCCATCAAAGTATATTTTCCAGTGACCCGCTACACTAAGGTTGAAGATTGATTCATCGGGGAACTCTGAAACAAGTGGATTATCTGCATATATAGGTGCTTCTACTAATTGATCTATGATTGCTTGTCCTTTGATAGCCTTGCGTTCCACATACTCAATGTCATGCTCCATCAAGATCATAACCCACTTAGCCATTCATCCTGTGAGAGTTGCTTTGGAGAGTAGGTACTTGAGCAGGTCTATTTTTGCAATAAGCTTGATCTGATGTGCTAGCATGTAATGGCTGAATTTTTGTGCTACAAACACGATTGCTAGGAAAGACTTCTCAATGGGTGTATAGTTCAGCTCATGTACCAACATGGTCCTACTAATGTAGTAAATAGCTCTTTCCTTCTTGTTTTCTTCGTGATGTGCTAAGAGAGCACCAAGCACTGTTGCTATTGCTGATATGTATAAAATCAAGGGTTTTCCTGGAATTGGTGGCATAAGAACTAGTGGTGTGAGAAAATACTCCTTGATCTTGTTGAATGCTTGCCTATAGAAGTTGAGAAATCCAACTTTACAGTCCCCAAGAATCACCTACATGCAAATATCTATCACATACAAAAGACATTCAGAACCAAAGAAAATGTTCTGTAAACCTCAAAGTAAAAATGCATTATTGAGAATCAATTATTAAAAAGAGATCAGTCCTTATGAAGGAGATCAAGAAACCCTAAAAGAAACCTAAAAGGGAAACCCTAGTGTGCACACTTAATAATTAATCAATTATTAATGTGCCTAAGTCTAGCTTAAGTAACTAAAGGAATAAGTGACTTAATTAATTAACCAATATGATATAATTAATTAAGTGTAATAACTTATTACTCTAACACCCCCCTTTAAAGGAAAGATGCATGAAAGCAAAGATGGGTCCCAACAACTAGGCCTGATCAGGTACCCATTTACAAATGCAAGAATGAGGTAGAGAAGAAAAACCCAATGGGACAAAACCCCCCTACAATGAGATGACATGCTATAAAGAAGCACTGGAAGAACACTATGGAGTAACATTGGAACCAAAATTTGGCAAGCAAGTAAAGTTCCTTTTGTTTACTACTGAAACCAGATGAGAGTCACTGATTGACTCAAGGAATCATGAAAAAGCAACAGAAGACCCGATGCCACGGAACACTCGAAAACTTCAAACGAGAACAACCCTAGAATCTATGAAGCAGTAGTCAATTATTGAATGATGTATTACTGAAAATGAAGTGCAAAGATGCAAGTTTCACCCTTCCAACTGCCAAAACATCCAAGTAATCTCCAAACAACCCATCGGGCCAAATCTGGACTAAGTGATCAACCTGGGATAGATACAAAAAAAGTGCATGGACAACAACGTAGAGCTCCTCAATACCTTTCCAATGTCCCAAAGATAGCAAAAATCAGAGATCGTGGCAAAATGTTATGAGCTCAGAAGCAAAAAATGAACATCTAACTTCAAATAGAAATAAATGAAGCTAAACAAAAAAATACTGAAAAATAAACTACACCACAAGATAGTTCTTGGAACTAGCTTTCAAGCGATATCTCGTTTTCCCGATTTTGATACCGTATGCCCAAGTTATACCAAAAAAACTCCTTTAGGGAAAACTAGGGTTAGGAGGGGGCAAAGAGGGTCGTATGGCCGCTGATGTCATCATTTCCTGAGTGCAAAATTTGATGGCCATCTGGCCATCGCCACAAAAAATTGGCCCCCCTACAAAAAATATTTGGCCCCTGGTCACCCGTGTGACCAAAGGTGTAGGGCAGGGGCTGGGGTGGAGCCCCTGGTTTGCCATAGGACTGTGGAATAGGTGTTGGAGGCGGTTGGGGGTTAGGCGCATAGAGCCTAGTCCCCCATAGGACCACCGGCTCTGTTGGAGGAGCCCGCGAGGGCTGAGTTGCAAGCGGCAGTGTGTAGGGGCGGCGTCGCCCGGGGGCCGCCCTTGTTGGTGGTTGTCAGGTGGCGCCCTCTTTTCTACTGGCCGCGCATTCTGCATGCACTTTTTGGATGTTTTTTTTGAATTTTTTTCTCGATTTTCACAAAAATTTTCCTTGTGAAGCGTGCTGGGGAAGCTGCATGGCTTCCTTGGCAAAATATTTTTGCCTTTTTTTTCAACAGCTCCAAAATCAACGAAACGACATGCATTTCTAAGGTTTTTGGGTGCTCTGAACGTGATGGTGACGTCTGTTTGAGCCCAAAGTATCCCAAAAGAATAGCAACACCTAGATCTTGCAAAACAAATGCCTACGGAAACCCTTGCACGTGAAACTTATTGAAAGGCCATATCTTCATAAGACGAATAGGCAGCTGTAGGTCTGGAGCTTTGATACCATGTAGAAGTTGAGAAATCCAACTTCACAATACCCAAGAATCACCTGAATGCAAATACCTATCACATACAAAAGACATTCAGAACCAAAGAAGATGTTCTGTAAACCTCAAAGTAAAAATGCATTAATGAGAATCAATTATTACAAAGAGATCAATCCTTATGAAGGAGATCAAGAAACCCTAAATGAAACCCCAGTGTGCACACTTAATAATTAATCAATTATTAATGTGCCTAAGTTTAGCTTAATTAACTAAAGGAATAAGTGACTTAATTAATTAACCAATATGATATTATTAATTAAGTGTAATAACTTATTACTCTCACATTGCTCACATTTCTCATCCCATTTTTATGCTACCCCCTTGTGGAGTAGATGGGAATATGGGATTGCCTTGTCTACTAGTTGTGCTATGAATCAACGAATAGAATAGAGTCTTCCCTGTAGGCCTCTTAGTTGCTTCAATTTCTTGGGTTCCTCCATTTCGAGGATTTCTTTGACTTTGGCAGGATCTACCTTGATTCCTCTCATGGATACTATCTACCCTAGGAGCTTGCCTAATTGCAACCCAAAGAAACACTTCTTTGGATTGAGTCGGACCTTGTATTTTTCTAGTCTATCAAAGATAGAGCTTAGAGCTGATATATGATCTCATCTTTTCCTTGACTTGGCCAATATGTCGTCCACATAATCTTCCATAATCTTGTGAATCATATCGTGAAATATTAATGTCATAGGTTGCTCCTGCATTCTTCAACCCAAATGGTATCATATTCCAACAATATATCCCCCACAGACAAGTAAAAGTTGTCTTGTGTTGGTCTTCTTTAGCTATCATGATTTGATTGTATCCTGAGAATCCATCCATTAATGACAACATCTCATGTCCTATTGTCATATCCATGATCATGTTAATGTTTGGGAGTGGAAAATCATCCTTTGGACATGCTTTGTTCAAATATCTGAAGTCCGTGCAGATGCGGATGCCCCCAGTTGGTTTGGAAACAGGTACAATATTTGAGACCCACTTTGGATAATCAATCGGTCATATGAACCCTACATCTAGGAGTTTCTGTAATTCTATTTTTACCAACAAGGCTATTTGGGGATGCATTTTTCTCACCTTTTGTCTCACAAGCTTCACTTCAGGATATACAACTTCTGGATCAATTCTAGGAATGTCGGCATAGGTCCACGCAAATTTCACCTTTCTTTCTTTAGGAACGTAGCTAGAAGTTATTGTTCTTCTGTGAGAAGTGACTCTGCATAGAATGTTATGTGTGGTAGTTCCTCTGCTCCCAGATTAATTAGATTGCACTGTTCTTCCAAAATTGTTGACTTCTCCTATTGGATGGCACTGAGAGGAATATTGAATCCTTCATCCTCTGATGCCTCAAAGAGGTTTTCACCATTGGATGCATCCTTTACTTTTACTATTTTCAAGTCAGAGAGTGCCACAGTGTGGTTTTCACTCAAAGACCTAGAGGTTATTCTCAATTTTTTGCTTTTGTGACTGAAGGATTCAATCATTTCCCTGTAATAGGCTTGTGTATCCAATATGATGTTGAACCCAAATTTATGATCCCCATATGGTACCGTATCCCTGAATTCTGAGAGTGCCTCATCATTTTTTATTGTGTCCAGAATTGGTGGTCCTTGTTGGTTGTAATCGACGAGTTGAGGATAAACTAGGTTTATTTCATGGGTTTGATGGTCTAACTCAACAGATAGGGTGTTGATCATTAATAGGGAGGAATCTTTGAAAAGCATAGGCAAGTTAATTATGGGATCCTCATCATCAATACTACAAACATCAGTTATGTCAAAGGTAAAGTTGTCTATGATTCGACCTGTGGACACAGGTAACTGAGGGCGGCTACTGATAGCTGAGGGGGAGTTTTGATTTCTTTAACGGGGGAAATTCTGCCACATATGGTTACACTTGGAGGGGTACATCCCAGGCCAATATTTTTCATGTGCTTTTCCATAATGATAGGTTCCAATCGGCCATTGTTGTTTTTTCCAAGACTTTCATTCCTATTATAGCCCATGCCCAACATTAATTAAAGTCCTCTATTAGCATCATCCATAGGAAGGGCTGGTACAGGTCTCTCATCTTGATAGAGGAGACTGGATATGTCTCTCTCATCCACCACTTCTCGGCCTAGATCCCCCAACTTCTAAATTGAGAGGTATCTACTTTGAATATTTGAGCTATTGTATTAGTAGGTTGCAGTTGTCCATGGGATCTAGGGGATTGAGGTAAATCCCCTACCACAAAGGCTCCTTTCTTCATTTTGTAATCCCCACAGCCGTTGTCTTGGATTATGACCTTAATTTCAGATATATCAAGAATGGCGGGTGTCTTTGTCCCATAAGTGGAGGCTATGTTTGTTGGGTCTATATACAAAGTTGAAGGGCCTTCATCATTCTTTGGGACTTGGGGGATTTTATAGTATTTTTCTTCCAAGTGTTTGTAATAGGCAAAGGGCTTAGGTTATGATAACTTGACGCATTGATGGAAGGTTGATGTGACCACCTGCATCCCATGGATCCACGGACACCCCAAGAGGATATTATAAGACAAATCAAAGTCAAGGACCTAACAGGTGGTTTCCATAATGGTTAGCCCTACTTGAATAAGGAGTTGGATAGTGCCCTGAGGCACTCTTTCTTGATCGTCATAAGTTGTGATTGTGCTGCCCTTTCCTTTTTCAATGCAATCCTTGGGGAATCCCAGATTCTTTATGAGCTTGAGAGAATAGATATTTAGACTTGCACCCCCGTCCACCAATACCCTTTTGACTTTGTTTTTATGAACCAGGACTTCAAGGTGGAGTGCACGATTGTGAGATGGTTGGGCCGGGAAGTGCTGATCATAAAATGTGAAGAGCTTTGGGGTGGTAGTGTTTCCAACCATAGCTTGGAATTGTTTAGTATCAAGATTGGTGGAGATGGTAGATGAGGCTAATGCTTCCTCAAGGATTTCTCTATGGGCAGATGAGATCTTCAATAACTCCATGATGAAGATTTGAGCGGTAGTTCTTTTCAACTGGTCCAGGACATTGTAACCATTAGGAGTGGATTTTGGATTTGAAGTGGATGCCCTAGGTGATTGTGATGACCCAACAATGGTGACCTTGTCACTACGTGTGGTGACTCCACAATCAACTTTGGCTCCCTTGATATTAACAATAGTGACCCATTCGTCTAGGGATGTGACAATTTGATCATACACATGGTTCAGATTGCCATAATTTTGTTTTCCTTTGTTATTTCCTACGTTGTGATCTCGCATCGGATTCATGTAGATCTTAATATCTTGATTTCCTGTTGGTTGTTCCATGTTTATGATCTTGTCATCGATGAGGTCTTGGATTATATTTTTTAGCTTCATGCAATTGGTTGTTGTGTGCCCCTTGATTTTATGATAATCATAAAGGTAATTTTTGTTGTACCATGGTGGTTTCACTTGGGGTTCTTGATAATTCTCATAGGTGGGGATTTTGATGAGATTCTCATTTACCAATTTCTTCTTAATGGATTTGACTGATTCCCCAAGGGCTGTGAACTTTCTCTTGGGGGGATATTTGTTTCGTGGAGGTGGTCCCCCTTGATTATTCAGATTATTGATTTGATTATTGGGTGGTTTTTGTGCTACCGCATTGGTTTGTGTGTTGTTGTGATTGTTTTTTTGCGGTTGCTGATATGTTTGGGTGTTTTATTTTAGAGAACTAATTACAACCTTGGCATCGACCACACCGTCATTAGTGAAATTCTTGTTTTTCACCACGTGCGAGGTTTTTCATTATAACTAGTGGAAGGGTGGTTGTCTTGATGCTCTAGATATGTGGTCATTCCCCCTTGTGCAATAAGGGCTTGTTCGATGTTGAGTGCCTTGGGGATCAATTGGTCGTAAGTTGTGATGCACTGCATTTTTAGATGAAATGCCAAGGTTTTCTCAAGATTAGAAATGATGGTGTAAATTTTTTGCTCTTTCGGCATGGCCCACTTGCTCCTATTGGCCTTAGAT
This sequence comes from Sequoiadendron giganteum, assembly GCA_007115665.2. Taxonomy (NCBI): domain Eukaryota; kingdom Viridiplantae; phylum Streptophyta; class Pinopsida; order Cupressales; family Cupressaceae; genus Sequoiadendron; species Sequoiadendron giganteum. Next base: position 592,596,897 of record CM021109.1, read on the forward strand.
CACCATCATTGTAGGAAGGAAGTGAATGATTCCCCCTTACCTTGTTTGAGCGCAGATAGTTCCTCTAGACTAACATCCATGCCAATGTTGAATGCATAATTCTTTATGAATGCATCTATGATCTCTTGGAATGTTTTGATGTCGGTAGGCAAGCGAGAGAACCAATCCATGGTAGCGCCAGCCAAGCTTTGAGTAAATAGCCCCATTAGATATTTAGTATCAATCTCCTCCTTTTTATTTTGATTTTTTTTATACAATTTCATAGCTTCTTGAATATAAATAAAGGAATCAAGAGAAAGTTTTTCTACCCAAGCTCCTATTAGTCTTCCATTAAGATGAGACTTATTACTTTTCCTAATGATATCTATACTTATCCCATCAAGAGGCACATTGGATAAGGTTGATGGTAAAGAATCAAGTAGATGTGTAGAAGTATCAATAATTGATTTGATATATGAAGTTGTTAAACATATGTTTTCATTGATGTCAAATAAGTGTTGTCAACAAATAATGTCCTTTATGTCAAAGGTGTTCACTATTGTCAAAGGTGTAAAAAAATCAACATACAAAACAATGAGAATTAAATGTAATCATACTGTCATATCAGAGTATTTTGAGAACGAGGAATATTGTTGTAGTATGATTTCAATACCATGTCTATATTTATTATGTTAATAGATTAATCCAAAAGGTCGATATGGAAGTTTGGTGATCAGTTACTCAAGGAGAGAGGTTTTTCTAGAAACATGTTCATGATCTATATTCCCTTATGGATGCGAGTTTTGGTATGCGAATTGAAAGGAGAGTATGTTTACACTTGTTCTTGTAGATACCCAAAATTTTCCTAACTGGTGAACAACACTATTGAACTAACTTTCACCCTTCTTCCCTAAATTATTAAATAATACATTATTGTTGGTGTAAATAAGTATTTTACTTATTACACTTTACTTAAGCTTACTTAGGAAATGCATATCATTGTATTTTGCACTTGTGACACTTAGCTTTTTGCATCATGCATCTAGTTTTGTGCATGCATAGAGAGATATGAGTTGGACACCTAGGGAAGTGTGTTGGAGAAATTCCACTCTTTGTGGTGTGATCTAGTTATCACCTTTTCATCTCCACCTTTCATGGAATGACAATTCCACTTTAGGTGGGTGATCCACCTTTCGTGGAATGATAATTCCACTTTAGGTGGGTGATCCACCTTTCATGGAATTATCTATTATTTCTCTCCACCTACCCTACACATGATTGTGCCACTTGTCTCATTCCTGGCCCTTCATTGTGTCCTAGGTTGCCTTTATAAGAAATTATTGTACATACATGTTTTTTCAACTATATTCATGCATATTGAGAATAATATCATTATATTCTCTCATTCTTTCTCTCTCTCTTTTGGGTATGTATAGGATCATCATGGAAAAAAGAAACCGTTAAGTGGCGAAAATATCAGAAAAATAAGAGTTAGGAAACTTGACATAAAAATTTGAATGAGTTATCTATATTATTTCAAAAATATGTAAGAATATAATCTATAGAAAATTGAATGTAGTTTCTAAACTACTAGGTTTATTTTTATTTTTTAAAATCTATTTGGTGAAAATTTGAAATTTTAATGCAATAGTACTTAAATTTTAGGGAAATAAAAAGAAGTAGGTGTCTATCTAACCACCCTAACCACAATAAAATGACAATATTTTTTTATAATATTTTAGATATAAGTGGATGACTCATGTCCAGATGTGATGCATATTTTGGATAATTTTTTTCCAAGTAAATAATTAATTATGAATTTTTTATTACAACTTTTTAAAAATATAAAAAATTGTATGTCTGACCACCTTAACTTGGTCAAAACTTCATGAAATTCATTTTTTTTTTTTAATCCTATATTATGTGAAGCATAAAATGTGATGCATGTTTTAGATTCAAAAAATGTGATACCGTTTGAAAGCTATAAATGTTTTTCAATCAGCCTATCAATCAAGACTTTAGTTGTAATTGAAATAGAAAATGAATAATAATTATTTATTAAATTCAAAGTAAAACATAATTTATATTGGTGGAAATCTAAGAATCTCCTTTAAAAACCCTTTTCGTTTCATCAATTTTAGGTTAAAAAAATGTCGTCAGCCACGTACCCTACACATACCCATCATATCGCCACTTTTTGGCCCATCATGATCCTACACATACCCTTTTTTGTTATCTTTGATCTCTAGATCCTATTGTTGTTTTTCATAAGTTCTTACAATTATTATTTAATTATTATCAAATTTTATATTCATCTATTAATTAAGTGATTTAACATTATTTAATTAATTCATCCTCAATCACCATTTATGGCTAATTAAATAAATCTCATTTATTTATTAAATGTCCTAATTTAACCTTATTTATCACAATTAATTAAATAAACACAAGTTATTTAATTATTTCACTAACATTAGTTATTCTTCTAAATCAATTAAATAGTTATCATTAATTATTTAATTAAGATACTTTCTCTTCTCTAAATTTGAATAATTAAATCAATTATTCAATTTCTCCAAAATCACTCAACATGGTCAATAAATAAATATATCTTTATTTGTTAAAGTCAAACACAAATTGCATGTTCCACTCAAAAAATTAATTAATTATTTAATTAATTAATAAATCCTCACATGTCTTGATTGAATAAATCATGACCATTGATTTATCAATCTATTTCCTAACTTAACCTGACTTCTTCAATTCCCACTCAACACTTAATCTAATTTCTTCAATCCCATGAATCATTCAATCTAATCTCATTGATTATTCAATTAAAATCCTTAATTGGATCAATCAGAGGAGTTAACTAATCATTATCTTTCCTCTCAACGATTATCAACCATTGATTGAGATCTTTCATTGTTGAATACTGATTGTTCATCTAAAAACTATAAATCTATAAAATAACCTTCTTCCTTCTAAAAACCAATCGAATAATCTAGAGAATTTATGGAGAGGTTATGTCAAAATAGCCATTGAAACACATTTAGCACATTTGAATTTGAAATCACTACTACTAGACCTTTTGAAGCTTTTGACAAAAATGGAGGCTTTGTATTGATCAAGAAACCCAACATTTGTTATCAATACGAACACACTCTGACATGGGATGGTAAATTTTTGTAATTGTTTTGAATTCATTTATGTTATTGTTTATGCTAACATGGTTTATTAAATTCATTGCTTTACAATCATATTTCATGAGTAGGTTGGGATTTAACTTGTTTTGATTTCATTGTTGTATTTCCATCGATCCTATTTCCATTGGAGGATTTATGTTTAGCATGCAAAAAGTTTGAAGTGATAGAAGGGTCACTAGGTTGGTTAATTGCCAATTGATGTTTCAAAACTATGTAGCAATGGCTGGTAGCAAGTGACCTCTAGAGGTAGCATGGAAAATTGAAATAGATCTAGGTTAAGGTCCTCGAAGGAAGCAAACAACATCTTGTTATCTTGGTGGCATCAAAATTAATTTAGAACCTACCTTCTATGTTAGGGTTCAAGAAGATCAGAGCAATAAACATTAAAAATTATATGCAGATTAAATAACCCAAAAATAATAATGAAGAATAATACAAAAGAGATCAACACAAAATTTTAACATGGCTCACCCAATATGGGATACATCCACAAAAACTCAGCCATCCAATGATTTTATTATCCAGTGCAAAAAAAATTACAATCTTGCAAATACCATACCACAACATACATCCCAACTGCTTATAACAACCATTTTGGAAGCTTCTAGAATTAGGGTTTTACAAAGTCATTTTTTTCATTTGATGTGTTAACGAGAAAACCTTGAAGTGTTAGCAAGAAAACCTTTATGTGTTAGTGAGAAAACCTTAAAATGTTGACAAAAAAAATTAGGGTATACACCCTCGAACCCCTGCTATCGAGGTTTCTACCCCTAAACCCCCACTCGAGGTCCACGTCGAACCCTAGCGATGATACATTATGAGTGTACAATATTTGCATGATCAGTTGCCATACCAACAATCTCCCACTTGAAGACCGATCCTAGGTGACACCGTTGTACTTGCAACTCCCACTGGATTACAGGTCTGGCTAGTTACTTATGTCCACCATTATTAGTCATGAAGACCAACATAAACTGATGAGGAAATCAGTTTCTCCAGTGTAACTACCTTTGTGAACATATTTGTAGGATCCTCACTTGTGTGAATTCTCTCTAGCTTCAACTTTCCATCCTCCAAAATTGATCAGATGAGGTGGCATCTAAGCTATATGTGCTTAGTTTTTTAATGCATAGTTAAATTCTTAGCAAGATGAATGGAACTCTAGCTATCAGTGTACACAGGGCTATCTTCTTGTCATTTTCCTAATTCCTTCAAAAAACATTGTAACCAAATCATCTCCTTGCTAGCTTCTGTAGCAACAACATACTCAGCTTTAGAGGTTGAAAGTGCAACAACCTTATGCAGCCTTGAAATCCAATTGGCTGTAGTACCTCCTATAGTAAAAACATACCCTATAGTACTCCTCCTACTATCAATATCACCCGCTATATTAAAGTCAACATATCATTTTAGAGAAAATTTTGTTCCTCCAAAACATAGTTTCTTTGAAGTAATACCTCTTAAATATCGAAGAATCCATTTTACCACATTCCAATGTTCCATTATTGGATTTATCATATAGCTACTCACAACTCCCACTGCATGTGCAATATTTGGCCTTGTGCATACCATTGCATACATCAAGGTACCAACTACTGATGCATATAGTATCAGACATTTTATCTTCCTCTTGTGTCTTTGGAAACATCCCCTTAGTGAACTTAAAATGACTAGGAAAATGTGTACTAACTACTTTTACATTCTGCATGTTAAACCTTTTCAACACCTTCTCTACATACTCACTCTGAGACAAAAAAAAATTTGTTTGTCTTGTCCCGTGTGATCCTCATGACAAGGATTTTTTTTGTTGCACCCAAATCCTTCATAGAAAATGAATTTGCTAATTTCTACTCAATTTCATTAATATATTGCATGTTACCTTGACAACAAGATAATATAGCTATCATTACCCAATTTCTTAAAAGAAACACAATAATTAGAATGACATATTTTTTAACCTTGTTCAGCCATATAACTATAAATTTTCAAATACCTTTTCTAAGGCCCTCTCTTCAGGCCATACAAACTCTTCCTTAACCTGCACACAAATTCCTCCTTGCCCTTGACCTCATATCCATGTGCTTGCTACATGTATATTTCCTCTTCCAAATCCCCATGGATAAATATTGTTTTCACATATAGTTGTTTAAGATGCAAGGCTTTTGCAGCCACAAGAGTTAGAATAGTTCTAATAGAAGTTATCTTTACAACTAGAGAAAATATTTCATAAAAATCTATACCTTTTTGTGTAAAACCTTTTACCATGAGTCTAGCCTTATATCTTTTCTTGCCTCCATCTTCTTCCTTCAACCTGTAAACCCATTTATTTGGAAATGCTCTTTTACCTATAGGTAATTGGATTGTCCCAAGTCTAATTCTATAGTAAGGAACCCATTTCCTCTTTCATGCCTAGCTCCCACTACTTTTTGGTATCTACCTGCATTTCTTCTTCATAACCTTCAGGTTCACCATAATTAGTTAATAATATAGAATATAGTAATGGAGAAATTATTTCTAGAGGTCTATTTATCCTTGTAGAATGTATAACACTTGCAGGAGTTTATGGGATAACTTGTTGTTGTTGAGCATCAAGTACCACTGGCATTTTATTTTTTAGAATCTCATCCAACAACACATATTCCTTTTTGGCATGTTCATGCTTCTTTTCCTACAGTTGATCCTTATACATGACCTCATTGAATATAACATCTATGCTCCTAATGATTTTATTATTTTCATAATCCCATATCGATAACCAAATTAATCTATTCCATATTCAATGAAGGTACATTTTTTAGACTTAGCCTCAAGCTTGGTTATATTTTCAATATCAACATGCACAAAAGATTCACAACCAAAGGTTTTTAGAAATGAATAGTTTACCTTTTTACCCATCCATGCCTCCTCTAGAATTCCACCGTTCAAAGGATTTGAAGGTCCCTTGTTTATTAAATAAGGAACAATATGCACATAATCTTCCCAAAAGTGTAAGGTTAGTCCAACATGCAATATCATGCTCCTTGAATGATCCATAATGGTCCTATTCATTCTCTTAGACACACCATTTTCTTGTGTAGTTCCAAGAGCTATTTTCTGCCTACAAATTGTTAGAAACCAAGATCACCTGCGTGCAATCACCTGTCACATGCAAAAGACATGTAGAACCAAAGAAGATGTTCTGTAAACCTCAAAGTAAAAATGAATTAATGAGAATCAATTATTACAAAGAGATCAATCCTTATGAAGGAGATCAAGAAACCCTAAAAGGGAAACCCTAAATGAAACCCTAGTGTGCACACTTAATAATTAATCAATTATTAATGTTCCTAAGTTTAGCTTAAGCAACTAAAGGAATAAGTGACTCATTAATTAACCAGTATGATATAGTTAATTATGTATAATAACTTATTACTCTAACACCCCTCCTTAAGATGAACTTAGGAAGAAGCTAGAACACTAGAAGAAGATGCATGCAAGCAAGGATGGGTCTCGGCAACTAGGCCTGATCAGGTACCCATTTAAAAATGCAAGAAAGAGGCCTGATCAGGGGCCCAAATGTTTTTGCAAGGAGGCCATTTTTTTGTGGCGACGGTTAGATGGCTGTCAAATTTATCCTTGGTAAGTGTTGACGTCAGCGGCCGTACGACCTCTTTGCCCCCTCCTAACCCTGATTTTCCCTAAAGAAGCAGTTCTTTTCTTTTTGACATAACTTGGGCATACGGTATTAAAATTGAGCAAACGAGATATCGCCGGAAAGCTGGTTCTGAGAAATTTCTCATGGTGCAATTTATTTTATAGCATTTTTCTATTTTACTGCATTTATTTCTGTTTGAAGTTAGATGTTTATTTTATGCTTCCAAGTTCATAACTTTTTGCCATGATCTCCGAGTTTTGCTATCTTTGCGGCATTGGAAAGGTACTGAGGAGCTCTATGTTGCTATCCATCCACTTTTTTCGGTCTCTGTCCCATGTTTATCATTAATCCAGATTTGGCCCGGTGGGTGTTTTGGAGATTACTTAGATGTTTTGGCAGTTGGGAGAGTGCACCTTGCATCTTTGCACTTCATTTCAGTATCACATTCATTTCAATAATCGATTGTTGCTTCATAGATTCCAGGGTTGTTCCCATTTGGAGTTTTCGAGTGTTCTGTGGCATCGGGTCTGTTGTTGCATCATTATGATTCTGATATGGTTTCTTTTAGATAGAAGTATCTTTCCTTGCTTTCCATTTTGTGGTTCCAATGTTACTCTATAGTGCTCTTCCAGTGCTTCTTTCCAGCATGTCATCTCATTGTAGGGGGGCTTTTCCCACTGGGTTTTCCTTCTCTACCTCTTTCTTGCATTTGTAAATGGGTACCTGATCAGGCCTAGTTGTCGGGACCCATCCTTTCTTGCATGCATATTCTTCTAGTGTTTTAGCTTCTTCCTAAGTTCATATTAAGGGGGGGGCGTTAGAGTAATAAGTTATTATACTTAATTAATTATATCATATTGGTTAATTAATTAAGTCACTTATTCCTTTAGTTGCTTAAGCTAAAATTAGGCACATTAATAATTGATTAATTATTAAGTGTGCACACTAGGGTTTCATTTAGGGTTTCCCTTTTAGGGTTTCTTGATCTCCTTCATAAGGATTGATCTCTTTGTAATAATTGATTCTCATTAATGCATTTTTACTTTGAGGTTTACAAAACATCTTCTTTGGTTCTGCATGTCTTTTTCATGTTTACTCTAACACAAATTCCATTGTATGAATAGTAATTTTCAAATTCTCTCTGCAATACTCACCTCCATAATCAGATCTGAGACACTTCAACTTTTTTACTATCTCATTCTCAACCAAATCTTTCCACTTTAAAAGTTTCAAATAGATTTGATTTTTGTTTTAGGAAATACACCCATGTTTTCCTGGTTGCATCATCAATAAAAGTAACATAATAACAAGAGCCACCAAGAGAAGATACCTGAGATGGTACCCATACATCTAAATGCACAAGCTCTAATTTCTCACTCTTCTTCTCTTTCCCAACTTTGAGAATTTAGACTCTTCTCTATTTTCCATAAACACAATTTTTTATAGAACTCCAAGTCAATCTACTTCAGACCTAGTAGTAACTTTTTGGAGTGAAGGATCTTCATCCCTTTCTCACTCATGTTTCCAAGTCTATAGTGCCATCTACCCTTATAGAAAGTGCTATAACTATCTCAGTAGCAACTATTTCTATAGAAGCTAAGGTAGAGTAAATATTACCAATACACAAATACAATGTTCCTACCTTTTCACCTTTATCTACTACTAGTGCACCTTTAGTGACCTTCCAAAAAAATTCTAAAAAGGTAACCATGAAGCCTTCACTATCCAATTTTCCTATAGAAATTAAATTTCTTCTCAAATTTGGAGCATGCCTTACCTCCTATGGCAACCATTCATTTCCATTCTGCAAATTGAGTTTTATCTTTCCTTTTCCAAAAATTTGATAGGGTTCGTCATCACCCAAATATACCTATCTAAAATCACCTTGAACATAATCTACAAATTATTTCCTATGTGGTGTGGCATGAAATGAAACCCTTGAATCTATTACCCAAGAACCATTACCATTATCTAAACAAAATTAAAGCATCTTTCAATTTATTACTTGCAACACTGGATTCCTTACTATCATCATGTTTTATGTCTCCTTGTTTACCCTTTCGAGACCAACAATCCTTCTTCAAGTTTCTTGGCTTTCCATAGTGCCAACAATCCATTCTTCCTTTGGATTTAGATATGCCTTTCTTTCAAATCCGTTGTGACCTCCCACAATTTTTTGGGATTGTTCCTCTCTCCTTTGTTCTTCCCTTGTTCTCTATAGTCAAAGCATTACCCAATGTTGAACTCTCACCTATGCTTTTCCATCTTATTTCCTCGCTAAGGATAACACTAACAACATCATGAAATTTCAATGTATTTGAGCTAGAGATAGAGTTACTTACAACCATTACCAAGCTATTCTATCTTTTTGGAAAAGAACATAAAATTAAGAGATCCCTCACCTTTTCATCAAAATTCAATTTTATAGAAGTTAACTGATTGGTAATCGTTTTAAATTCATTTAAATGATCTATCACAAATCCACCTTCAATCATTTTTATATTAAACAAATGCTTCATGAGAAATACCTTATTTGAGATTGAGGGTTTTTCATACAATTTAGCCAAAGCTTCCATTAGATCCTCTGTTGTCTTTTATTTTGTTATATTAAATGCCACAGATGGTGTCAGGCATAACTGAATGGTTCCCAATTCCTTTCTATCCAGAATCTTCCATTCTTCATTGGACATCATAGCATCTTTCTTTGATTTTCCTTGCAATGGCTACCATAGATCCTTTTGATACAAATAATCTTCCATCTACATCATCCATAATTGATAATTCTGATAGTTGAACTTTTCAACCTTGAATTTGTCTTCTTCCATTACTCTCACTCAAATCTAAAGGTTTCCTACAAATCGACCAAAATACACGTGGCTCTGATACCAATTGTTAGGGTTTAGGTAGATCAAAGCAATAAACATCAACAATTATATGTAGATTAAATAACCCAAAAATAACAATGAAGAATAATGCAAAAGAGATCAACACATAATTTTAATGTGGTTCACCCAATATGGGTTACATACACAGAAACTCAGCCATCCAATGATTTTATTATCCAGTGAAAAATAAATTACAATCTCGTGAATGCCATACCACAACATACATCTCAATTGCTTATAACAAGCTTTTTGGAAGCTTTTAGAATTAGGGTTTTACAAAGTTTTTTTTTTCACTTGACATGTTAATGGGAAAACCTTGACGTGTTAGTGGGAAAACCTTGACATGCTAATAGAAAAAAAATCAGTGGATGCATCCCTGAACCCTTGCTATCAGGGGTTGTTGCCCCTAAACCCATGCTATCGGGGGTTGTCACCCTCGAACCCTTGCTCGGGTCCCGGCCTAGTCTTGAACCCTGATGAGGATACATTATGATTGTTGGATGTTGTGGTTGTGTTGCTAATATTTGGTTGTCATTGATGTCAACACTATTAGAATTGGTGATTCTGGAGGTTGTATATGTCAAGAAAATTGAGAAGATTTTAATAAATATATTGCAAGAAGTCTGTGAAGCTGAGAAGGTCAGAGTGATGGCATGTTTTGTACGTTGATGGTCAAAAGGTGTGCATTAAAGGTTTTATTGCTGAGCCTATCTAGTATGTTGTCTGAAAGTTTCAGAGGTGCACATCAAGAATTGAGAAAGTTATGAAGTTTTGTGTTCCTATAATTATTCAATTACTATAGTAGGTGTTTCTGGAAGATGAGTTTGCAATTCTAATGAATTGAGTTGTTGTGTACATTCTTGAGATGCTCAGTGATGTTTCTAGATTGTTCTCTATCAGTGTGGTATGTCCACATTGATTGGTGTGTTCGTGATCAAAGATTTTCCTTTGTGTGTTCGAGGGTTTTATGTTCTTGGCTGAAATGATGGTGGTAGCTTGTTGTGGATCCTTATGGATTAATATTTTATTGTTTGGCATGTTTGAGGATATTGATTTAGGTCCTCACTATGTTGTGACTGACTTAGGTTGGTGCACATTGAGATTTGTTCATGAATTGGGCCGACAGTTGTAATTTATTCTTTATTTGTGGCTGACAGAGTTGTTGATGTAAATTCATGTAGCGGATATATCAGAATGATTGTTTCTTCATTTTGTAAGTGTGTGGAAGTGCGAGTGTGTGCTGTGTATGTGAAATATGCAAATAAAGATCAGATCATTTGATTTCAGAGCAGAGTGTGAAGAATATTGAGCGAAGTGTGAAGAAGTATTCTTGTGCCTAATTGAAACTATCATTAAGATTTTGTAGAAGCTAATTTCTCACTTCAACTTCATCAGATGGATTTAATCTGATTATTTTATGTAAGGCAGTGAGCCTTCCCTCTAAGCAGTGAGCTCTAGGCAGTGTGCCTGAATGCAAGTGCATTCCCCATTCATTTCTTTCATTATACTTCTAACAGGGTATAATCTTGTGGACTAACATCCACCGTGTTTTTTACCCTAACAAGGTTTTCACGTATAAAAACCTTGGTGTTCATGTGTCTCTGATGTTTTGTTGATTTATGCTTTCACTGTTAATTATTAGATCTGAGATTAAAGGTTGTTTAAGGTTGAATAAGTTTAAATTCTGTAACAATTGATTCACCTCCCCCTTAATTGTCTATCCTTGTTTTTCCAACAATTGGTATCAGAGCTAGTTCCTCTGAAGAATTTTAATAGCTTGAGGTGATCCAAGATGGAATCATACAAGAAAGATAGTCCTAGATTCAATAGTACAAACTACTCTCTATGGAAATTCAGAATGGAGTGTCATTTGAAGTGCATTGGTAAGCCTTTCTAGAATATTAAAAAGAATGCATATACTATTCCTCAGAATGGTCCCTCTACTGTTGATGAGATCAAAGAATCAAAAACTAATACCAAGTCTATAGAAGCATTGTTAAGTGCTTTGATAGATTCATAGATGACAAATGTGATAGGTCTGAAGACTGCACATGAGATCTGGAAAAAGTTGGAAACATTGTATTAAGAAGATGCACTAGTGAAAGTTGCTAAGCTACAAAGTTTGAAAGGAAAGTGGGAGAACATGAAGATGAGTGAAGATAAAAAAAAAATTTCTTTCACACAAAAGGTAAATGAATTGGTGATGGGAATTATATGTGTTAGTGGAATCTGGGAAGAAGATGAGATTGTGGCTAAAATACTTAGATTTGTGCCTACTTCTTACAAAACAAAAGCTCATGCTATTGAAGAGCTTAGGACACTAACAAATGTGACAAGAGACATGTTGATTGGAAAACTTGCTGCCTTTGAGTTGAGTGAATTTGGTGAATCTTCTCGTAAGTCAGAGTCTACATTCAAAGCTATTGTATCTGGAAAAATCCAACAAAGATATGATCCGAAAGAGAGCTCTAGGAAGACATTCAAGTATGAAGATGAAATGAAATTGATTGAAGATGAAGAAAGAGAGCTAGAAGAACTAGAAGCACTGATTGTGAAAAGAGAATCCAGAGGACAAGGTAAGTACAAAGGAAATCTGCCTATTAAATGTTTCTCTTTCAATAAGATAGGTCATTTTGCATCAAGTGTCCTGAAAGAGTTTCTAAGTATAAACTTGATAAGACTAGATTTCAAAAGAAATTTTATTATGCTAAAGAAGGTGTTACTGATGATGAATCTGATAAAGAAACTGGAAATGAAGATGAATGGGTATTCATTGGTATCAAGGAAAATGGTCTGGTGTCCACTAAATCTGCTAACAATCAGAATATTGAGAAAGCTCTTGCAGATAAAATTGATGAGAAGCATGAGTGGGTGATTGATAGTGGATGCTCACATCATATGACTGGTGACAAAGGAAAATTTCTAAGTTTGGAAAAATATGACGACGGTGTTGTAATATTTGGAGATAACAATGCTGGTGTGATTTGTGGTAAATGCAATACTGATGATGTTCTTTTGTTGAAGGATTGAAGCATAACTTGTTGTGTTGGATAGATGGTTGACAAAGGTTACAATATTCAGTTCAAAATGGTAAGTGCAGGATAGTGGGAAGTTTTGGAAATGTGATTGCTTCATGTACAACGACCAGTGATAACTTTAAGAAACCCCCCTATAAAAAAGATATAAAATCCTAGCGAATCTTTCATTTTTTGAGGAAAAAACTTTCCTTTTTTTCACAAAAATTATTAGTTTTATTAGCGATTTTTTTACATCACTAAAATTTTGTGGAAAATTTTGGTGAATCTTGAAAAATAATAGGAAAATTCATTAATTATGATGGCAAATCTATCCAATCTAAAAATAATTCTCATGGAAAAGTAGGGGCCCGAGGGTGGAAATTATCAATGAGTTGAAGGGGTAGACTATAATATTTACTTTCTACCATTGTTTTATAATATAATATAATGGCCCTCATTGTATTCTACAAGGTAAAATATAACCATGATCTATAATTCTCATGGGGGCTCAAAACTGATTTTAGATCATTGGTCTAACAACCCTTGTTGTACACTATAAGGTGAAATTTATCCACAATTTATAGTGCTCGTGATACCCAAAATTGTGGGCCCCATGAGCATTACAGATCATGTGTACATTTTATCTCGTGGAATACAACAAGGGCCATTAGATTATATTTAAATCAATGGTGGAAACTAAAGATTAGAAATATGGTCCTAAAGCAACTAATAGTTATGATATACTATTGGCGAATGAATATAGATTTCTCCAATAATTTATAAAATTAAGGCGAATCTGATCTAATCATGTATCGAATATTGTGGCGAATTTTTGAGTTAAGTTTTTTAATAAAATAAATTATTTGGTGATTTAAATAAGACTATAATAAAATTTTGTAAAAATGTGGCAATTCAAGTCACATTGTAGCTCAAACTATTAGCCAATTGGCGAATATTAGCCACTAAAAAAATCACTGACAACGACAAGAGGTAATATTTTTCACTTAAATTTTGCTAGTGAAAGTTGTTTGATTTCTCAAGTTGATGTAAGCTAGTTATGGCATAGAAGGTTGTGTCATGTGAATTTTGATAAAATTATCAGAATAAGCTCCACACAAGCAGTTAGAGATCTACCTAAGTTAGTGAAGCCTACTAACACTATATACAAGGAATGTCAAATGGGAAAGTAGACAAGAATTACATTTTGGAGCAAACAACATCATTCCAATGGAGTACTAGACTTGGTACATACTGATCTATGTGGTCCATATAGAATTGGAAGTCTACAAGGAGAAAGGTACTTTATGTTTCTTATTGATGATTATTCTAGAATGGTATGGGTTTCTTTCTTAAGAGAAAAACACGAGGCATTAGAAAAATTCAAAAGCTTCAAAGTTTTTGCAGAAAATGAGACAGGTTTGAAGGTCAAATATTTGAGATTAGACAGAGGTGGTGAATTCACTTCTCGGGAGTTCAATTCATTTTGTGAAGAACATGGAATAAAAAGATAGTTATCTGCTCCGCAGACCCCACAACAAAACAAAGTTGTTGAGAGAAAGAACATAACAATTTTAGATGTTGCCAGAACTATGATGTTGGAAGGTAATATTCCTCATTTCTATTGGAGAGAAGTTGTAAGCATTGTTGTGTATACTATCAACCGGGTGAATGTCAATGGTAATTTTGGTAAGACTCCTTTTGAAATATGGTTTGGTTATAAGCCTACTATTAAATATTTCAAAATCTTTGTAAGTAGATGTTATATTAAAAGAGATGAAGATATTGAAAATTTTGAAGCTAGAAGTGATGAAGGAATCTTTTTGGGTTACTCTACTAAGAGCAAATCCTACCGGTGTTACAATAAAAGATTGAAGAAAATAGTTGAAAGTGCAAATGTTAGAGTTGATGAAGACACTGTTAGATCATCCAGGTATTGTGGATATGATTCATATGACCAACAAGATGATACTAAGAATGGAAATAATGCACAGACACAAAATCAAGTTCAAATTGTTCCGGTGAATCAAGAAAAACATGAAGAAGAAGATAGTGGAAATGCAGAAGAAAGAATAGAAGAACCTAAAATTCTAAGGTATGTAAAGTGAATTCATTTTGAAAGTCAGATCATAGGAGACAAGAACAAAGGTGTGTAGATCAAAATAAGAATTGTAGAAGAATATTGTCTGATATCTAAGATTGAGCCTAGCAATGTCAATGAAGTATGTAAAGATGAAAATCGGATGGAAGCAATGAAGGAAGAACTGATGCAAATAGAGAAAAATGATACATGGATTCTTGTTCCTAGACCTCAAGAAAAAAATGTGATTGGAACCAAATAGGTCTTTCGGAATAAGTTGAATGAACAAGGTGAAGTGATCAGGAATAAAGCAAGATTGGTATGTAAAGGATACTCACAGATGGAAGGTATTAATTTTGAAGAAATCTTTTCCCTTTTTGCTAGAATTGAAGTTGTAAGGTTGTTTCTTGCTTATGCTACTTTCAAGAATTACAAAGTCTATCAAATGGATGTAAATTCAACATTTTTGAATGGTGAATTAGAAGAGGAAGTCTATGTTGAGCAACCGGATGGATTTCAATTGATTGATGAAAAAGATATGGTTTGCCTATTGAAGAAAGCTCTATATGGACTCAAGCAAGCACCCAAAGCTTGGTATGCTAGACTGGATAAATACTTGTTGAAGCTTGGATTCAATAAAGGTACTGCTAACAACAATCTATATTTCAAGTTGGATCGAGATAAAGAATTGATAATTGAAGTCTTTGTTGATGACATTATCTTTGAAGGTGGTGATGACTTATGTATGAAGTTTGCCAATGAAATGAGAAGTGAATTTGAGATGCCAATGATAGGAGAACTGAAATTATTTTTAGGATTGCAAATTACTCAGTTAGATGATGGAATCTTGATTTCTCAGTCCAAATATGTAAGAGAGTTACTGAAAAAGTTTGGCCGGAAAGACTCAAAGCCAGTTGGTATACCCATTGTAACCGGATGCAAGCTAACATAGAGTGATGATTCTCCTAAGGCTAATCAAACAAGATATAGGTCAATGATTGGTGGATTTATTTATTTAACTCAGTCCAGACCAGACATTATGAATGTTGTGTGCATGGTTGCTAGATATCAAGCCGATCCAAAGGAATCACATGTGACTGCAATAAAGAGGATTTTTAGATACTTAAAAGGAACAATTGATTTTGGTCTTTGGTATCCTAAGGATGATGACCTTACTCTGAATTCCTTTACATATGTAGATTGGGTAGGAGATGTGGATGATAGGAAAATCACAAGTTATGGTGCATTCTTCTTGGGGAAGAAGTTGGTATCCTGGATAAGTAAAAAGTAGAAATCCATTTCCTTATCTACTGCTAAGGAAAAATATATTGTTGCTGCAAACAATTGTACTCAAGTGTTGTGGATGAAGTAGATATTAAGAGATATCAGAGTTGAATATAATGAGCCTATTGCCATATTTTGTGACAATTCAAGTGCCATAAACATTTATAAGAATCTGGTGCTACACTCAAAGACAAAACATATATCTATCAAGTATCACTTTTTGAGAGACAAGGTGAGTGATAAAGAGGTCAAATTGGAATATGTGCCTGAAAAGGAACAGATTGTAGATATCTTTACTAAACTGTTGCCTAAGGATGATTTTGATTATCTTAGAGGAAAGTTAGGGGTGATTTCCCCTCCTAATATGAACTAATATGCAATTCTTTGCATCATTCCGTGGACTTACAGTTAGATCTTGTTTCAGATTGATGTTGTGGTGGCTGCTACTTAGGGAGAGTATTCAAATGATTCAGATGATATGTGGTTCAAAGCATGTGTACCTTTGCAGTTGATGTCAAAGGGGGAGAAGTGTAATGTGAAAAAACTTGTACTATAAGGGAGAGAAGTGTAAGGAGGAGAAGTGTAGAACAAAGGGGGAGAAGAGTATTGTGTGAAGAGCTAGTTGTGTTGATGGTATTTTTCACATCATGTGTTGCCATAAATTCCAAATGGGGAGATTGTTGGATGTTTTGGTTGTGTTTTTGATATGTGGTTGTCATTGATGTCAACACTATTAGCATTTGTGATTCTGAAGGTTGTATATGTCGAGGAAATTGAGAAAATTGTAATAAATATATTTCAAGCAGTCTGTGAAGCTAAGAAGGTTAGAGTGATGGTATGTTCTATATGTTGATGATCATAAGGTGCACATTAAATGGTTTTTTGTTGAGCCTATCTAGTATGTTGTTCGAAAGTTTTAGAGGTACACATCAAGAATTGAGAAAGTTATGAAGTAATGTGTTCCTACAGTTATTTAGTTACTGTAGCAGGTGTTTCTGGAAGATGAGATTGCAATTTTGATGAATTTAGTTGTTGCTTACATTCCTGAGATGTTCACTGATGTTTCAATATCATTCTCTATCAGTGTGGTATGTCTGTGTTGATTGGTGTGTTCGTGATAGAAGATTTTCCTTTGTGTGTTTGAGGGTTTTATGTTCTTGGCCGACATGATGGTGGTAGCGTGTTGCAGATCCATATGGATTAATATTTTATTGTTTGGCATGTTCAAGGATATTGATTTAGGTCCTCACTATTTTGTGACTGACTTAGGTTGGTACGCATTGAGATGTGTTCATGAATTGGGCCGACAATTGTAATTTATTCTTTATTTGTGGCCGACAGAGTTGTTGATATAAATTCATGTAGCGGATATATAAGAACAATTGTTTCTTCATTTTGTAAGTGCATGGAAGTGTGAGTTTGTAGTGTGTATGTGAAATGTGTGAATAAATATCAAATCACTTGATTTCATAGCAGAGTGTGAAGAAGTGTTCTTGTGCCTAACCGAAACTATCATTAGGGTTTTGTAGAAGCTAATTTCTCAGTTCAACTTCATCAAATGTATTTAATATTATTATTTTATGTAAGACAGTGAGCCTTCCCTCTGAGCAGTGAGCTCTAGGTAGTGTGCCTGAATGCAAGTGCATTCCCCATTCATTTCTTTCATTATACTTCTAACAGGGTATAATCTTGTGGACTAACATCCACCGTGGTTTTTCCCCTAACAGGGTTTCCACGTATAAAAATCTTGGTGTTCATGTGTCTCTGATGTGTTGTTGATTTATGCTTTCACTGTTACTTATCAGATATGAGATTAAAGTTTGTTTAAGGTTGAATAAGTTTAAATTTTGTAACAACTGATTCACCCCCCCCTCTCAGTTATCTATCCCTGTTTTTCCAACAACGAGTGTATAGTATTTGTTTGATCAGTCGCCACATACCAACATGCCACACATTCATATAAATTTTAATTTAGGTCCACCCTAGTTGACTTGGTTAATTTTGGATCATGTTAAGGGACTCTTGTCCGACATGAAATTTTATTAATGTAATGAGATGTATATAGCCATCATAGTTTAGATCTCTCTAGAATGCATGTATGAGTATGTGTGAGACCAATTGTGCAAGAAAGTGTAAATCCAAGTGATGTAATGGAAGTTCCATCTCAATAATTATGTTTCATCATTAGAAGATCATAAGTTGTGTTAGAGAGGGTTTGAAGTAAGTTAAAATCAAGTGTAAGTTGTGTAATCAACATTGAAGTTTTGTAATCTTTATCTTTGTAATTCGGTAGGATTGGTGTCTTACTTATTGGTTTGGTGCTCGGGTCTTTGTATTGGGGATTGGTGTCTCTAATAAGTTGGTGCGTACAAATACAATATGGGATTTGTGTCTCCAATAGTTTGGTGCCTACTTCATAATTGTAACTCATTCATTATTTTTGTGAGGTTGGAATTGGACAACTCTTATCTCTGTGGTTTTTCCCACTCTAGTTTTCCACGTATATCTAGTGTTCATTGTGTGAATATGTTCTTTTATGTTTCTTGCTTGATATTATCTATTTTAATTCATGTTTGTAGATACATGTTGAATTAAAGAGTTTTAAATAGATTTTATATAATGATTCACCCCTCCCCTCTCAATATATTATGTGCCCTTCATTTGGTATCAAAGCCAAGTTCCTTTTAAGAAGCTTAACAATTTGAGGTAGATTTGGGATGACACACTCAATGGCTCAAGAAAGATTGTATTTAAATAAGGCACCACTCTTTGATGGGTCCAATTATACCTTTTGGACAGTAAGGATGGAATCATACTTGATGGAAGTAGGGTTTGAATTTTAGCAATCAGTTATGGAAGGATATGAGATCCTTGAAAGTCCTTGAAGAGATTAGGCTAGAAATAAGTCTTGTGAAAATAATGCTAAAGAAAGGTATGCAATTTTATGTGGTTTATCTAACTTTGAGTTTGTGGAGATTATGCATTGCAAGAAAGAACATGAAGTTTGGAGTAAAAGGGTCAAACAAGCAAAGATTCAAACTCATTGAGGTCAGTTTGAAAGTAAAAATGAAGGAAGAAGAAAACATTGCCACATTCCTACTTTAGGTTGATGAGGTTGTCAATTCTATCAAAGGTCTTGGTGAAGAACTAAAAGAAAGTATGATTGTGAAAAAGGTACTCAGATCCCTTCCTAAATGGTTTGATGCAAAATTTTGAAGCTAAAGATCTAAACACTCTAACTATGGGTGAACTATATGGAATTATAACTTCCTATGAAATGAGAATTGAGAATGGAAATTGTGTAAGGAAAGAGACTACATTTAAGGTGTCCAAGGAGCAAGATGATCTTGATTTAGAATATGGATTAGATCTAGAAGAAGAATTTTTTTTCAAGAAGCTACAAAAGAGGTTTTGAAAATTATAAAGGTAAGCTACCTTTCAATTTTTTTAAGTGTGATGAAGTAGGAGATTTCATGGTTAAGTTTCCATATAAGGAATCTAACAATGATGAAAGGAAGTCATTTCAAAAAGGGAAAAAGATTCAAAAAATTTAAAAAATTTCTTTATCAATGAGGAAGGCTACTCATTTGATGACGATGACCAAGGAACCTTTGGGAATGAAGGAGAAAGGGCTCTATTTATGGCTATGGGAACCTTAGAAGATGATATAGCAGTAGACCTTGTAGAAGAATTACTCTGTTGGTAAGAAGATCAAAATGATGAAAAAAAGAATTGAAAAAGAAGTGAAAGCTAAAGATAAATTATATCAAAATCTTGAGGAGGCAGAGAAAATGATGACTGATTTGAAGGTTCAAGTAGAAGAGTCAAAGAGTATTGAAGAAGTTCTGACTGAAAGGCTACTATCGAGAGATGAATATAGTGAAAAAAATGAAGTAGAAATTGTATCACCGAGGAAGGATCTTGAAAAGGTAAATCATCAATTAAAACTGAAGTTCGACAAAAGTATAGAGATCTTGTATCAGATAATAGAAAGCCAAAGATCACTACATATCAAAACTAGCCTTGGTTTTATTGATGAGCAAAAGAGTAAAGTGTCTAAGAAAACTATGAAGTTAGTTGTTGAGAATCTAAAAATTAATAAATTTGGAAGATCAAAGTTTGATAAATTTGTATCAATCAATGAAAGCAAGGTGGTGAATGATGGTTTCATCCAAGTGCACAAGTAGAATAGAAGATCTAAAAGACAAGTTTCGAAGGGGACAAGGATACAATACTAGGTTCTATCAATCTATTTTTGGTTACTATTTTAAGTGCAATCATTTTGGTCATAAGGATGTGAATTGTAGAAAGGATCCTACAAGAAGAAATGATTTTGTTAGAAAAAATACATTTGCACCATTGTATAATTTCAATATTATTTGTTAGAAATGTAAAAAATTTAGACATATTGATATAAACTACATAAGAAATTTTGTGAGTCCTCCTATACCAAATACAAAAGTGTTGGCCTTGTTGTTGCACCAAAAGATTGACCTGTCAATGCCTAATACAAGCCAGAGTTAAGATCCACAGGAGGTGGTTAAACCATGTCATGAATCTTGAGCACCGTGTTGAACACCAAGGAGACCAAGGGTGTACACCTTGCAACAATCCCCCCCCCAACGGAAGCGAGGGATTCAAACTCGTGACCAACTCTGATACGAATTGTTGGCCTTGTCGTTGCACCAAAAGATCAACATGTCAATGCGTGATACAAGCCAAAGTTAAGATCCATGGGAGGTGGTTAAACCATGTCACGAATCTCGAGCATTGTTTTGAACACCAAGGAGACCAAGGGCGCACACCTTGCAACAAAAAGGAAATAAGTCAATTCCAGAACAATGAAGAAGATAAAGTTTGGAAGAAGAAACCAATGGAGAAAATATTTGAGAAATCTATGGTGGTACAGACTACCCAACATGCTCAAAAGGAGAACCTATGGATCATTGATAGTGGATGCTCAAGTCATATGACCAAGGACAAGAGAAATTTCATGCACTTCAAGAAGTTTAATGTAGGATCTGTAACTCTTGGTAACAATTTGTTTGCTAAGATTGTTGGTAAAGAGTATTTTGAGTCTCAATGGCGGAAAGACAAAAAATCATGATGTTCTATATGTAGAAGGATTGAATCACAATCTCTTGAGTGTAAGTTAAATGTGTGATAAAGTTCATAAGCTTTCATTTAGTGCTAAAGATTGTGAAATCAGAAAGATCGGTACCAGATAGTTGGTTACGAAAGGAAGTAGGACTAATAGTGATGTATATAGTCTCAATGAGGTAAATGGATAAAATTTCTTTGCAGTACAAAGAGAATAAAGTTGGCTATGGAATAGAATATTGGGACACATCAATTTTTATGATCTTTTGAGGATCATTTCAAAAGGAATAGTAAGACACATGCCAAAAATCAAGAAGCCTCAAACTACTAGTTGCAAACCATGTTGTGAAGGAAAGAAGACAAGGACCAAATTTCATACCAGGGAATATTCTACAACAAATCCACTAGATTTGATTCATACTAATCTATGTGGACCAATGAGAACAAAGATCATTCAAGGTGATGAGTATTTTATTATGTTTATTGATGATTATTTTAGAGTGATTTGGATTAATTTTCTAAAAGAAAAGTTAGAATATTTTGAGAAGTTCAAATCATTTAAGGCTATGGTTGAGAATGAAACCAAAAGAACTATCAAATGTTAGAGATCTGACAAAGGTGGAGAATTCACTTCTAATCGGTATGATGAATTCTATGAGCTTCATGGAATCCAGAGATAGTTTTCTATACTTAGAACTTCTCAATAGAATGGAGAAGTTGAGAAAAGAACCCAACCATACAAGAGATGGCCAAAACTATGTTAAGTCAATCAAAGTTGTCAAATATGTATTGGAGAGAAGTAGTTCAAATTATAGTATATATTTTGAACAAAGCTCAAATTAGACCAAGGACTGCTAAAGCACCATATGAACTATGGAAATGAAGACCAACTTTAGTTAGACATCTTAGGATATTTGGAACCAAGTGCTACATCAAAAGTGATGAAGCCATTTTTCTTGGTTATTCTATGGTAAGCAAGATGCTATAAAAAAATATTGAAAAGTATTATGGAAAGTTCCAATGTAAGTATTGATGAAACAATACAGTCTACTAATATTTTATATGAGGAAGATGATGAAGAACCAATCCGCAATGGTGATGAATAATCAACATTTTATTTTGAGAATATAGTTACAAAGATTTTGACAAGGTTTGTTCAGAAGAATCACTCTGAAGATTAGCTTATAGGAGATAAGGATAGTGGATTTCAAGCTCGAAGAACAATTGAGGAAGAAAATTAATAGGTATAGTTTGCATTACTATGAAAAATTAAATCAATCTCCTATGCAAAAGTGAGAAAAGAGAAAGGATGGATAGATACAATGGAGGAAGAATTGACTCATATCAATAAAAATGAAAATTGGGAATTAGTTCCAAGACCCAAAGACAAAAATATTATTGGTACTAAATGGGTCTTTAGAAATAAGTTGAATGAGGATGTGAAAGTGATCTAGAACAAGATAAAACTTGTATATAAAAGATATTCTCAGGTTGAAGAAATTGATTTTGAGGAGACATTTTCTTTGGTAGCAAGGTTGGAAGCTATCAAAATTTTTTTAGCCTTATCAACATTTAAGAATTTCAATGTATATTAGATGGATGTGAAGTTTGAATTTTTGAATGGACAGTTAGAAGAAGAAGTCTACATTAAGCAATTGGAAGGATTCCAATTTTCAGATAATCCTAATTTTGTGTAGACTGAAAAAAGTTTATGGACTGAAACAGGCTCCTTGAACATGGTACTCTAGATTGGAGAGATATCTGCAACAACAATGTTTTTGGAGGGAAAGTGTAGATAGTAATCTATACATAAAAACATAAGGTGAAGTAGTCATGACATGTGTAAAGAGTTATGGAATGCAATGTAGAATGACTTCAAAATTTCAATGCTTGGTGAATTATCTTTCTTTGTTGGTTTATAGATTTCTCAATCAGACAAAGGAATATTTATTTCTCAAACCAATTATATAAAAGAAATGTTGAGAAAATTTAAGATGGAAAAATGCAATCCAATGAGTACACCTATGGTTATTGGGTGTAAATTGAGTAAGGATGATGAGTCTAATCTAGAAAATAAGACTTCATATAAGTCAATGATTGGTAGCTTGTTGTATGTGACTACATCTAGACTAGATATAATGCAAGAAGTTGGGATGGTAGCTAGATTTCAAGAAGCACCTAAGGAAACTCATGTCAAGACAGTAAAGAGGATGTTCAAATATTAAAGGCCACAATCGATTTTGATTTGTGGTATCCTAAGGGTAAAAAATTCACTCTAAATGTATATAAAAATGTAAATTGGGCAGGAAAAATAGATGTTCAGAAGAATACGAGTGGTGGACCTTTCTTTCTTGGTGACAATATTGTATCCTAGCTAATAAAGAATTAGGATTTAGTATCTATATCCACAACTGAGGAAGAGTATATTTTAATAACTTCATGTTGCACTCATATATTATGGATGAAACAAAATTTGAAGGAGATGAAGATAAATTTTGAGGAACCTATTTCCATTCTTTGTGACAATACTAGTGCTATAAAAATTTCCAAGAGGTGAAGTTGGAGTATGTTGAAACCAATGGGAAAATAGCAGGAATTTTCACAGAACCTCTTCCTAAGGAGACTTTTGAGTATCTCTGATAAACGTTGGGAGTTGTTTCTCCCTCCTCTTGAATAAAGAGGAAGCACAAGTTGAGGGGGAGTGTTGACTCCCTATCACAAGAAGATTTGGTCATCTTGTAGAGTGTTTTAGAAGCAATGTGGTATGGAATCAAGGGGAGTCTATCTAGGAAAAAGGTTTTTGTATTGTGTAGAAAGTAGTTGACCTTTTCCCTTCATGTTAAAGGGGGATAAATGGTCTCAAAATTATAAATCATCTAAAGGTGAGAAAGTGTAACTTTGTGAGGTGGCTTCATGGTCCTAACACATTATATTTTTCTTCTTGTGCCAACAATATTTTGTTGTGTTCCATCAATAACAAAGGGGGGGATTTTTGAACATATGTTGTCATTGATGTCAAAGGAGTATTATAAAGAAATAATGTCCTTTATGTCAAAGGTGTAATGTCAACATGTAGAACAAAGAGAATAAAATGTACTCATACTATCATATCAAAAAATTTTGAGAACAAAGAAGACTACTATAGTATGCTTGTTTTTATCATTTTTGCATCTATTTTTTTTATAGAAGTAATCCAAAAGTTTGATCTAGAATGTTGGGTATTATTTACTGAAGTAGAGAGATTTTTTTGAAAATGTTCATGATTTTTATTCCCTCTTGGATGTGAGTTTTGGTCTACGATTTGAAAGGAGAGTATGTCTAAAATTGTTCTATCTTATTCCAGTGTTTCTAGGATTTATGTTTTTGGAATAATCACTAGCGTCTCCCTTCAGATTTGAGACATGGACTAACTGCCTCATGTGGATCTGTTTATCTCTAGCATTTTTACCGGGTGCTAATAGGTTGATATTTTGGTGCAATGAAAAACATATTCCAACAAATGGTATTAGAGTTGGGTCACCGATTTGAATCCCCTTGGGTGACACCGAGGGGGATTAGTTGACTAATCAAAAGCATCTCTCTTTGGATTCAGGACATGGAATAACCACCTCACGTGGATCCATTTATCTCTAGAGTTTGTATTGGGTGTTAACAAGTCGATCTTTTGGCACAATGACGTCAAACAAGTTCTAACAAATTTTCAGCATACAAAAAGATTGAAGTGATAGAAGGGTCATTATGTTGGTTAATTAACTAGTTGATGTTCAAGAAATGTGCGAAAATGGTTGGTAGTGTGTGACCTTTGGAGGTAGCATGGGAAAGTGAAATAGTTCCATGTTAAGTTCCTTGAAGGAAGCACATGACATCATGTCCTTTTGGCGACATCAAATTTGTTATATGACCAACCTACTACACATTTCATGTAAATTTGAATTTAGGTCCACCTTAGTTGACTTGGTTAATTATGGATATTGTTAAGGGACTCCTAGTTGACATCAAATTTTGTTAATGTAATTATATGTATATAACCATCATAGTTTAGATCTCGTTGGAATGTATGTATGAGTATGTGTGAGATAAATTATGTGATCAAGTGTAGATATAATGGGAGCTCCATATCAATCATTGTGCACCATAATTAAAAGATCATAAGTTGTGTGAGAAATGGTTTTAAGTAAGTTTAGATTAAGTGTAAGTTGTGTAATAAACATTGAAGTTTTGCAATATTCTTCTTTGTAATTTGGTAGCACTGGTGTCTTACTTATTGAGTTGATGCTTAGATCTTTGTATTGGGGATTGGTGTCTCTAGTAGGTTGGTTCCTACAAATACAAAAAGGTATTTATGTCTCTGGTAGGTTGGTGGTAGGTTGGTTCCCACTTCATAATTGTAACTCATTCATTATTTTTGTGAGGCTAGATTTTGATAGTAGCTCCAAATATCTCTTTGCTATGTAGTTTTTCCCACTCTAGGTTCCCACGTATATTTGGTGTTCTTATGTGAATGTGTTATTATATTTTCCTTGATTGATAGTATCTATTTTGATTCATGTTTGGAGATACATGTTGAATTAAATATTTTAAAATAGATTTAACATACTAATTCACCCTCCCCTCTTAGTATATTGTGTGCCCTTCACAAGTTAGATATTTTACCTAGTCTTCGAGTTTTTTTGGATTTTTTCCCCTTCTCTATCATTTCAATAAATTTTAAAATGGATACTTGGGAATTATAAATATCCCCCTCATGTTAAAATGGGCCTAATTCATATTTTTTAATATTAAAATATATTTTTTCAATAGCTTCTTAATTTTCCTCTACTATATGTTCATCAATCTCCACAAATTGATTACCAAGGGAGTTGAACATCAACTGAGAAGTTATATGAACCTTCCTTGGTTGAGGGGTAGGTATTACTAACCTAGATACTACATTAAAACATGTATCATATACTTGGGTATGCTTTCTCTTCTTTGCTTCAAATTATTTGAGCGAAGGATAAGGAGATGATACTTTTTTATTCCTTAAAGTTAAAGAAGGAAAAATAGTTTTGTGAAATGAATCAATATTAGTTTTTACTAGTATTTTAGATGAAGGGAAATCTATGCATAAAGGGGAAGGATTCTATGAATAAGGAGTTGAAGAGGAGGGAGTGTAACCTGCATATGGTTTTTCTTTAGTATGAGGTTGAGAAGAATCCACACTTTTTTTTGGAGGTCTTCTAATTTCCTATTTCTTTCTTGAAACTTAAATTTATTCTTCACATTATTTTTTCAAATCAACTCCATTTTTTTAAACATCACCACCACCACCTCAATCTACAAAAAAAATAGATTGGCTATCATATGTTATTGTAATTGTTTCACCTAATGATGAAGAAGTGCATGCCCATTTTCTTTTTGATGTATCATCCTTAGGAGTAGGTTTGGTAGTAGTATTCTCAAGATCTTTAGACGTAATCCATATTTGTGTTCTCAAAACATAAATTTATTCTATAACATCTATTACTTATTTTTTAGTCTAATCTATGAGTTGGATAGGTTGTATTTGAATAGTATAAGTAAAGGAAATATACACAAGATCTTAACCATAATCCATATTTGTGTTCTCAAAACATGAATTTATTATATAACATCTATTACTTCTTTTTAAGTCTAATCTATGAGTTGGATAGGTTGTATTTGAATAGTATAAGTAAAGAAAATATACACAAGATCTTAACCATCATCCTCAATACCCTTAGGGTTCATTTTTATCTTTGTACTTTTTTTTATTGTTTCTATTGCCTGCATACTTAAATGAAAATGAAGTTATCACTTATATATTTGAGCAATTTTTATAAAGCACCATCAAATCCACCAAGACTAAGATATTTGAATTTTAGAAATTGAATGAAAAGGCTACCATATTGTATGATCAATTGAAAATATTTAAAGGAAACATGTAACCCAATATTTCCTTCAAGCTACCATAGAGTTTAACATTATAAAAACATAATTAACTCTTTTGAAATCCAGTTTATTGTAACATACTTTTGAAGCAATGGATCATAGTCATACATATAAATGGTGTGTCATATATCATAGTCATACATATAAATAGCGTGTCATATACTCCATATGTTTGTAGACTAGGCCACTCCTTCATGCTTACAATAACATATAATAAATAGGACATGTATAAAATTTATTTTTTTAAAAAATTAATCAATTGATCATGCAAGTGATCATTTATGATTTGTCCCTAATCAATATTATGAATTATAATGAATTGTAAGAGAAAAATGGAACATCCAATTTTTTAAAATATTAGTATTTTTTTACCAACAACCCTATTCAACAATGTTATCATATCAAATATTCCATAAAATATCCTTTGTATATTTTTATAGGAATTTGAGATTTTCCCCTCTTGCACACCTTTATAAAATTCTTAGCAATATTTTTTAGATAAGTGTCTCATTTCTTGAAAATAATAGTTTCCTATTTCAACATTTACATTTGCAAAAGATCTCTTGGAGGCGATCTAAGAACAAGACTAATTTTTGAACCATAAATTCTAGAAACTACTCTATAATATACAACTTTGATTTCTCTATTGTCTACTTTGTAATAATTAATTCATGCCATGATTATGTGTGCACTTTGAAAAACTATTAGAAATCCACCATCTTGAGCTAGATCACTAGAAAAAAATTATTTCCATGAGTTTTCTATGGTTTTCTTGCATTCTTTACCAAAATTCATCCATGAAAATATGTCCAAGATGACTATCCCCAACCTTATTCAATAAATTTTAAATGAAAGAATACTCCTTATGACCTTGGTATTTATATTTCATTCAAGGAGGTTATAAAATTAACCAAAGATAGTGATCTAATTTTTTAAGGAAGAAATGATACATATAAACATAAAGGAGGTTGATTATGCATGGAGAGAATTGTTAATAATAGAAGCTCATTAAAAGGTATTAAGATAAATTAACAATAAAATATAAAATAAAACGTAAAGGATTTAAAAATCCAACACTTTATATGGCTCTAAATATCCTATAAGATAAAAGAATATGCAAGCTTACCTTCAACTACCAATACAACAGGATTAGTAACCAGAACCAAAGATGAATGGAAACAATGCTTTGCAATAATAGTTTTCTTATTTGAAAATTATGAAAAATACAAAAGGGCCTACAAATTCACAATTTATATATTAAATCAATAGTTTGAAGCATATCTTAATGTTTAGTGACTTAGAAACTTTGAAAACTCAACAAAAAATTGTCTAAACAAGTACTTATTGCACCGTTGAGAATTTTTAAACTTTACCAGATAGTTGAAAATTGAATTTTTTAACATAAATATTTATCAAACTTACATCATATTTTTGGGAAGTTTAAAAACTTATGAACTAACTAAAATGAATAAAAAGAGAACTTTTGAACCATTTTTTTTGGTATTTCAAGGAAACAACAAACTTAAGAACCACTCTATAGCAAGGGAATTAGGTAAAAGAATGGTTTGAGAACTTCCAAAAATGTTGAAAATAATAAAATTTCACAAATTTGCAAGGTTCTTGAATTGTACAACCTTGTGAAAATTTTTGGGATAGGTTGAAAATATGGAAAAAATAAAAAGATTTAGAATATTTTATGATTTTTTATTTCCTTTTTCATATATACTTCATCATATGTGAAAAAAAAAATAGAAACCAAAATTTGAACATGTGTAAGGTAAAATTTTGAACAAGAGTGATGCTTAGACTAGGGATGAGGACTAATAAGGAAGAATTAGGAACTTAGAATCTCCAAAAAAAAAACATGATTTCTTATCAATTGGGCCATAGAATCAAACATTAAAAAAATGTAAAAAGAACAAACAAAAAAACAAGGGAATCTAGAATACAAACACAGGGGACAACCTATTCACAATTAGTACAACTTCAAATTTTCCCCATTATAAGATAAGGGAAGGAGTGTTCCATCCAAATGAGAAATATATAAAGATTTGTTTTTACAAACTTTTCTAATCTAGAAAGGAAAATTACGGATTGAATCCAATTTTCCATGTGTACCTTTTGGTTCTTTTCTTTTATCCCATAATAGAATACAATCCCCACTAATAAATTATTGTAAGTTTGATTTCTTATAAAAAAATCTTGAATTTACTCTAATTTTTAGTTATCCTATCAACACAACCTTTCTTCTTCAATATTCTTTAGGAACATTATCCCCTTTAATAAACTGTCTTGAAAAAATCCATCTTCAATAGAAATTTGTAACTTCAATACTAAAATTTACAAAGGAATAGGCAATGCACTATTGATTCCATATACCATCTCAAAGGGAGAGATAAGTATATATTTTTTAGGAGTTATTTTGGTGCATTCATGATCTATCATATATCTATTTATGCTAGTTAATTTGATTCTCATCATTTTCTTAATAATTGTAGCAAGGTTCTTATTATTACACTTATCTTGACCATTTATTTGAAGATTATATATATATATATATATATATATATATATATATATACCATGATCATAATAGAAAAGATGAACTTTAGAAGAGGAAAAAATGTTGCATGACCTATCACAATTCTTAATGGTTCTTGAAACCTAACTAAAATAGTTTATTTGACGAAATTACAAACCACTTTAAAGGTAGTTTGTTTAATTGGACTTGCTTACAAAAACTTGGTAAAATAATTTATTTTTATCAAGATATTATTATTCCCTATACTAGATTAGGGATTAATAGGTCCTATGAAATCCAACCCCAATTTCTAAAAAGGGTTCTCTATTATAACATATTTCAAAGGAAGGGTTGCTAATTGAGGTCTTTCAGAAAACTAATTACACTTTTCACATCTTTCTACCCAATTATAGGCATACTTGAACATACCCAACTAGTAATAACTTTGTCTCAAAATATTTAATGTTGTTATAGAAGAGGGTGATCCCACAATAGTGGTTTACACTTTTTGGCCAAACTTGACATTGAACTGATTTTTTTCACTAAATCTTCATTTTCGGGCACCTATAGCTGCTAAACCATGATGAATTTGAGGATGATGAAAACTAGTGATTTGTGAAATTTTTTCTGTAGATTCTAAATATATATATTTTTAGTTTTTTTGGAATCAAATTCCATTTCTTTTTCCATCTCCTTCGAAAACTAGTTTTTAATAGTAAACACCATTTTTAAAGAGTGATGTGTACTTGCTAACACATAATTTTTTTTTCCATGAAAGATATATATATATATATATATATTAATTTAGATTTGCAAGTATGATATATAGGGCATGCATTTGGTTTCATAGTGTTTTAATGAATTATTTTTCTTAATTAAGTTTTGAAGTCGAATCAATTACAATTTAGACATATTTACTTGCTAACACAACTTTTTTTGTTGGATCAAGGACATCAATATCAAGGGCATAGATATTTTTCAATTTTTTTGATAATATACTATTGTTCCACATGTGTAGAACAAAGAGCTTGATTTTTGATGAAAAACCTACATTCACAAGAAATAAAAAATATATATAATAATCAAATTAAATATATTTAAAGTTTTAATTTTTGGGAAGTTTATAATAAGTACTACATACCTAAAAAATATAAATTTTAAATGAATTCGTTTGATCCCCTAAATGGTAAATCAAAATTGGTTTTTTATCAGCATTTTGATAGGTGTAGAGGAGACTCTATTATAGGTATGGTTTAAAACTAGTAGGGTTAGATATCCAAGGGGGTTTGATCTAAGGGGCTTTGATCAAACCCTCAATTATAATCCTTTAAATGGAACCTTTCAATTATTAAATCATTATACCTAGAAAGTGTAAATCACTACTGTGGCAACACCCAAGATGAATAGTGTCTATCACACAGATCATGTATGAAATAATTCAAGTGATTTATTTTATTTCTCTTTATCAATACACCTCAAAAAAATCCATTCAATACTTTTCATATAAAAGGTGTTCCTAGATTACATATTTAGCTTCTTTAAGCTAAATATCTATCTTCTCTTTGGTGGAGAGATGAAGTAGAAATTTTCCATAAGATAGAAAATAGGATATATTTTAAATCCACACATCAATCAACCCTATCCTGGGTGTAAGAGGGAAATATTGCACTCTTTTTGAACATTTTTTACAATTAACTCACAAGTCCTACATTATTTTATTATCTTATTTGGTTTGATATTTATGTCATACCCTTAAACTTTGGCAATATAAGATCCTCTTTTACTATGGCCTATTTCTTTACTAAGTCAACATAATTTTTATAGCTAGATTAGGTACATAAATTATTTAATGAGAATATTAAATATAAAACCTAAATAGCTTCATGACTTTGACAATAGAAAAAACATGTTTTTAAACTAGTGACTAATTCAATTGATAATTTTAAGGGAAACATTTAGAAAGGAAATTATGGATTCAACACCTTGATCATTCTTCTAAAGAAGGATAGTAACTAAAGTACGTTCTAATACATAAATACAAAGTATAAAATCTTTAGAAAAATTAGGATGCACAAAAATAGGTGTATTGACAATAGTTATCTTTATATCATTTGAATCCTTCTTCTTTCCTTTATCATATCAAGAATATCTCTAGTTAGTTCAAAAAAATTAGAACAAATAATTTCAATAAATTTACTTGACCAAAAAAATATCTCACATTAGTTTTACTAGTGGGAAGATTGAGTTGTTGGATTACCCTCACCCTTTTTGGATAAATTTTATACCCTCTTTAGAGAAAATGTGTCCTAAAATTTTACCCTCTATCCCACCATAAATAGATTTCTTTAGATTTAAGAAAAATCCATGTTCTTTACATATTTGCAATACCTACTTGAAATCATGAAAATTATTTTCCCTCTTCTTTGATAATAATATCAAATAATCAAGATAAATCACAATAGTTTTATTATTTAAATCCCTAATGGAGAGATCCATAGCTCTCTATAAAGTTTATCTTCCATTGATAAGTCAAAAAGATACAATTACATGTAAAGGTACTCAAAGGTGTGATAAAAGTAGTTTTGTAATGATTTTCCTTAGCTACACTAATCTAATTATACACAAAAAAACTATGAACAAGGGATCATCACAATGGAACAATACGATAATCAAAGAAAATATCAAAATGACAAAAATGTCAATGTTGTCATATCTTTTGCTAGAGATAGTTGTTTTTGGGTGATATTTGATATGACATCTATTGTAGGAAAGATATATTCATAAGACATGTATTGGATGTTGATCATTTCATAGGCCATTAATATGAGGGTTAACTGACATGTTTGCAAAATGATCAAGACTCATGATTTTGTGTGAAAGTTTGTGTTTTCAACAAGTGTTACACTTGATCTTGTTTGTTTTGCCAAAGGTGAAGGTGACATGTCTTATTATGGATGTCACTTATTACAAATGAGAGTGAGATGGGATGGGTGATTTTGTTTCTTTTTGGAATATTTCAATGTTTTTGACTTTATGACATGTTTTTGAGGCTTTTTTTGGAATTTTAATGTTTTTATGAGTTTGTTTTGATTTTCAAATATCTAAATATTTTTGAGCTTTTCAAATGTTTGTAGACCAAGAGAATAGGACCTAAAGGAAAAATTTATGCCTTGAGGGCTCACCAAGGATGGCCTTTCCTATGTAACTATGCAAAGGATTTGTAGTTCACTTATTGGACCTGGATATTAGTACATGACAACTAGTGATGTTTTTGGGATTTTGATTGTTTGAATTTTTATGGAGTTTTGAATTTACTTGGATGTTTTTTTTTTAACATATTTAGATGTGTTTTTAGGTTTTGACATGTTTACAAATGTTTTTGAGGTTTTCTATTATTCTGGATGTTTTTGGATGTTTTTATGTTTAAATGACTTAGGTGATATACAAGAATCCATGCTAATGACTAGGTGTAGGAAGATGCCCCAAACTTGTGTTAAGTTACTTTGATATGATAAGAATAGGATGACCTAAGGATAGTACCAAATAGCATGGATAGATACTCACTGAATCACCAAGCCATGGTAGGGATGAAAATGGATGGATATATGAAAACTTTATAATGAATGGATGAAGGATTGGAGTATTTGATAGTGGTATATGGTGCTTATTTACACAAGGCACCTACTTTCTAGGTTTTCACCAAGGTACTTTCCCAAAGTGGCACCAAAATTGTTTTCACTGGAGAACAATTTTTCTCTTTACTGTTTTATCCTTTTTTTTCCTTTTTTTTTGGATTTTTCTTTTTGGAATAATATACCCTTCATGGACTAGGCATAAAAATTCTTGAGATGAATGTTATGGACAAGTTCCTACAATGGATCCCCTTCAAGTGTAGCCAACTGGTATGCTCGCAAACCATATCTAGTAGTGATGACAAAAGGTCCCAACCAATTTGGTTCAAACCTTCCTTTGTTATATTGATCTAGGAGGTTCTTTTGATTCTCTTTTAGAACAAGATCCACTACTTGGAAATGTCACCCTTTTATTTTCTTGTTGCAACTTCTTCTAAGTTGATTATGATATACCTATAAATGATTAAATGCCTCTAGTCGATGTTCATATAGTAATTCAAGATCATTCAATCTTGATGTCCTATACTCTTCATCATTTATTAGGGCTACAAAAAAACTCTCAATGATAGGAGCTCAACCTCAATAGGTAAAATAAATTCATTCCCATAAACTAAAGAATAGGAAGTAACACTAGTGGGTGTTATGATACTAGTTCAGTATGCCCATGGGATAGGTTTTAACTCCAAGTGCCAATCCTGGCCAACATCATTAACTATATTTTTTAATATTTTGATGATGGTCTTGTTAGACGCTTCAACTTGACCATTTCCTTGGGGGTAGTATGGGGTAGAGAAATGATGTTTGATATTGACTTGATTGCATAGCTCATGGACATCCTAATTTTTAAAAGGTGTTCCATTATCTATGATAATAGCTTATGGAACACCATAATGGAAGATTAGGTATTTTAATATGAATATAGATATTTATTTTCTAGTTATATAGGTCATGGGTATATCCTCAATCCACTTCATGAAATACTCAATGGTAGTGATTATGAATTGGTGTCCATTTGAGGAGGTAGGTGTTATTTTATCGATGAGATCAAGCCCCGACTATGAGAATGGCCATGGTGTATTAATAGGTCTAAGATCTTAAGTTGGAATATGAATTTAGTACCCATGTTACTGGTATTGTAATCACTTATTCACAAATCAATTAGCTTCCTACTCCATGATAGGCCAATAGTATCTTGTTCTTAACAAATTTTTAGCCAAGATGATGCCACTCGAATGTGATCCACAAATGCATTTGTGTACCTCTTTCAAGGCAATTAGAGCTTCCTCTTGGTTAAGACATATTAATAACATTCTATCAATGCTTCTTTGATATAAGGTTCCAATAATGACAAAGCGGGATGATCTTCAGAATGTCTTTTGAAGGTTATGGGTAAGGTCAAATGGGAAGTTGCCATTATGAAGGTAGGTGAAAATGTCATGATACCACGAGGAACTGGGACCAACAACTTCACACACAAATTCCAATTCTGAGATGTCA
This sequence comes from Sequoiadendron giganteum, assembly GCA_007115665.2. Classification (NCBI taxonomy): domain Eukaryota; kingdom Viridiplantae; phylum Streptophyta; class Pinopsida; order Cupressales; family Cupressaceae; genus Sequoiadendron; species Sequoiadendron giganteum. Next base: position 592,631,675 of record CM021109.1, read on the forward strand.
AAAGCTAGTATGAGAAGCTACTCTACGAGAAACTCACGTTTCAAACTATTGTGTGGCATATCTAACAAGGATCCAATAGTCACCATTGCATCAATTTCTATATTGTTAATCCTGGGATAATAAAAATTGATGTCTATGAAATACTCTTTGAAGCTATCTACCATTTTTTTGTATGGTATTAATTTGTCATCCTTAGTTTGATAATCATCATTGACTTGCCTTACTATCAATTGGGAATCATTGTAGACTTGAAGTTCCTGTATTTACCATTAGATAGTGATCCTTAACCCCATGATGAGGGATTCATATTCAACTATGTTATTTGTACATGTATACACTAATCTATAGGACTTTGGTATACAATCACCTTGTGGGGTGATAAACAACAGACCTTCTCCTTGTAGAATAGGGAAAATCAGAAGTTAGCAAATAAACAAATGCATAAACTAACCCTAGCTAACAATGAGAGTTGGCCTTATCTGAATATGCACATCATGATAGAGTGTCATGAGATTCTTTACAATAAAGATTTTCTGCCAAGATGCGATGGATTCATGAGGTATATATTTTAGAATGATGGATGATGGTAGATGTGGAAGGATTGTTTGGACGTTTGGATGAATCACTTTTTATTTTCCAAACTTGGGATGTTGGATGGTGGAGTTTGGAATTTTGATTGGGATAGCATTTGGAACCAACACTCTTATATGCCTTGCTTGATGACCATTTTGAAAGAGGTGGACATTTATTATATGTGGGAGACCTCTTTTCTTGTGGCTCTAGATTTTGGCTGACTTTTGGAATATTTTCTTTACATGATCCATTTTTCTTTGGGATCCATTTTAACTTCATTTTTCCACATGGATTTTTGTTTGTTTTAATGGCCTTTGAAATTTGATTTTGAACTTTGGATTTGTAATAATTTTCTCTTTTTTGGTTCCAAATGGAAGGTTTATTCATGTTAGAATGACGGTTTATGGTGTGGATGGAAGGAGTGTTGGAAGCAATCTTATGGTAATAACTACTCATGGCCCCCATTTTGATGTTTGTATTTGATAAATTTTCCCCCAATATCGAGGAGGTACCACTAACATCAGTAGATTTTCTGATTGAAGAATAACCAAGACCTTGATGTCTAGAATTTGCATAAAAATGTACTGGTTCTAGAATTCCTTGATTGTGTAGGCCTAGTCCTTTTCCTTGATACTACATGCTCTGATAGATTTTGTTTATGATGGGGTATTTTTTATTTTGGAAACAAGATGCAAACCCATCATTGTGTATGTTGAGATCATTACTTGGTATTTTCTCATCTGCAAGAAATCTTGCTCTGATAGAGATAGATGATCCCAGCTAATAAAATGTCATAGCTTCGTCGACATGTTGGATATATTTACAATTAACATCTTTAGTCTGATTTTGTGAAACATTAGATTCTGACAGTTCTTCAAAAGATATCGGTGCTTCCAAGTCGATGTAGAAACCTTCCTTATGGTCATTATCATAGAGTGTAGTGAATTCAACTATATCTTGATCATTTGCAAATATGTCTAGAGTAGGAGGCTCTTGTTCTAGAGGAAGATCATCTATGTGTCCTGTGGGAGAAATTGTCTCATCTTGGGAAATGGTGGTGTTTGGAGTTTGGATAGGGTCATCTTCAAATGTGTGGTCATGAATAGCATAAAGGGTGATTAGAGGATCATTTTGGATTTCTTGATCAATGGTAGTGTCTTGATCAAAGATAGGTTTGTTTTGGATGGCATGATTGGAAATGTGATCTTGATCAAGGATAGGTGTATTTTGTATTTCATGATTATCTAATACTTCTTGAATGGACTTAAGGATGTGGTCATGGGATGGACTACTTCGATCTTGACATGAAGGTGAAGCTATGATTTCATGACTTGGGTTTTCCTCTTGACATGTATCCTCAAGTTTAGGCAATGGGATGTGATTTTGGAGACCATGACCAAATGCATTTTCATGACTAAATGTAGGTTGGAATGGAGTGAATAGTAATGGATTAGTGGATAATGGACTAGGATAGGATATGGAGGCTTGGACTAGGTTGAGGGATGATGGAATAGGATAGGATGTGGAGGCTTGGAACGAACTAGTGGAAGGTTGGTTTCCATTTCAAGGTTAAGGTAAGGGTGATTAATTGATGTTTGTTGTGGATTAATGGAATGGATTGTGCTCAGGGACTCTTGATAATGATGGTAGATGGATGGAAGACTAGATTTTATGGGTTGTTGATAAGAGGGATAGATGGATGGCTGACTATGGGTTGTAGGTGCTTGGTATTTGGATTCAAGGTATTGTCTTTTCAAGTCTATATCCTATTGGGACTGACCAATGCGGATTAATTGGTATTCAACTTGACTAGCAAGCATATCAAGGTGAATGGAAGACATTGTGGTGGATGGTATAAATCCTAAGAGATTCCAATGCAATGGAAGGTATGCAACTATGCTATGTTTTATTTTTTGTATTTTTGAAATAAGGTATGCCTAAAGGTAATGCAACTATTTTTTTTGGTATTTTTGAATATATAAGGATGCTTAATAACAATGCCTAGATTAAGAGTCAAAGAGATGATAGTCTATGACTAATTTATGCAAAGCATGGAATGAAGAGGAAATAGTATGACCTAGTATGAAGGGTAAAACCTAAGATATGATTGCTAATCAAACTAAGATAGGTATAGCAAAAAATCTGATTGCCAATGGCCTTGGATATAGTAAAGACGGATAGGATATGTTGACAAGGTGGTCTCAAACTGGACTGATGAGTTGAGGAACCAACCTAAATGAAAAGGACTTGGATAAATGTTGTCTAGAAGATAAGGTCAAGAGAATATAGATTTGAGGCTATAATCTAGTCTAAGTTTGATGGGCTTCCTAATCAAGAGGTTTATGCAAGATGTCAATGCAAGCTAAAAAGATGAGCTAAAGTTTAGACCTATGGGGAATGCAAAAAGATGAGGTGATGGATGAATGAAGTGAGCAAGTCCTTGGTTTAAATAGGTTTAAATTCCAAGCTTGCTTTGGATGTGTTGGTTTAGTTTGTGTCAAGGTTTGAATTTCATAAGTTTCAAGTGGGGTGTTTGCTTGAGATTTATTTTGAACACACATGCAAGACACAAGTAGATAATTTTTTTTGAGTTTGTTGTTGATTGAATATGAAAATAATCATGCACAATCCTAGGGTTGGAAAGGAAAATATTTGTTGGGTTCCCACTTGGATTTCTCCAATCGCGCCTATTCAGAGCAGATGACTTAGGAACTTGGTAGCATTGGCTCCCCTCCACGACACTCACTTCTCGGGCATACCAAGTTCCGAATTCCCTAAGACCACAAGGATCTCAAGAAATTTTCCATCTCTATAATGAACCACAAAAGTGTGGGATGACTTCAGAGGTCTGACCTCCTGTGCCAATAGACATAAGGTTTTTGGAAAATCTAAATAAATGGTTTTTTAATCAATGCACCTATTTAGGTGGCCACACAAGAGGCAAGATTAGCACTGATAAGGAGGTTTCCCAACTTGTAGAGGTTACACTTTATGGTTTTTAATGTACCACACGAGTACTAAGGGAATCAGTTTCTTGTTTGTAGGAGCACTTGTAATGATGAGATTTCCTCAGCATTCAAATTTATATACAAGTTGAGAGTATCTTGGCTTTAGCTCACTACTGGTTTGGGTTGTTCCCTCCTTTTGAAGCAGGGAGGCAAGCCCTTTAAAGTTAATAACAATTTCTCTTGCACTCAGGATCACACAAGTGCACAAGGGGAGAGGATACTTTTGTTATTAAATTTGGGATCTAATCTAAACATAAGCATGCAAAAGAACCATACACATAAATTAATTGATCATTTTTAGGCACCAAATAAAATTTGTTCTATGCTAATACAAACAATCTTTTTTAAATTCAAGCCTTCGACAAATGTCCTGCATCAAATTTCATTAGTAGTTTCAATTCAAGTCATCGACAAATGGGAGTTTTAAATTTTTTCATTTTTTCAATTCTCTTGGCATGTGAACCCTACAAAACAAACCAATTTAACTAAGTTACAAAATGATATTACAATGCAGCCATAAAAAAAATAAGCTCATCAGAAAATTACAATTTCAAATACATGTTTTTAACATAACCGAATTAGATTTGATTATTTGAAGATGTTGTTGATCTGAAAAATTAAAAATCAAAGAAGAAACCCCTACTAATTTTTTGTGAGCTTTCTAGAAATGTAAAAATTTCAGAAAAATTCCTTGTTTTGCACCCAAAAACACAGATTTATGAAAACCATACAGAAAACAAAGATCAAATTTGTTTGCATTGTATTTGACCTCCAAATTAAATCTATAAAACATAGACCCCCATTAGAATTTCAAGAGATTTCCAAAAATGTAAAAATTGCTGAAAAATTCGTTGATTTTCATCCAAAAAATCAATTTTATTAAAAAACATAAAATCACAATAACTTCTACAAAAATGACGATCAACCCTCAATTTTTTTATTGTAGCCTCTTGAGATGATGCAAACGATTCTGTAAAAATGTTGTAGAAAATTTGCAGTTGTGTAGAAAATATGAAGAAATTTGTAAAACCTAGGGGTTTGTCCAAAAAATGGCAGATCTACAACAAAAAGTCAATAAAACCTACAAAAAGCAAGTTAGATCAAAGAAGTCAGGTTCACCAAATGTAGCATAGGTAAAATCAAAAGTTACCAGTATCAAGCAACAATAATCAAACTAAGCCCCACACTAATAATGAAGAACAATGGAATGCAATGCATAAGCAAATAAACGATCTCACCTAACCCTCATGCATTCCATGGATCATCTTCATTGCACTTCTCCATTTTGCTGTAGAGTAATATTTTCCCTCAGATTTTACTCAAGTATGCAATTATGACCTATGATAAAGCAATAGCAAAATATTGAAGATTCTTATGACGTCTAAAATTCTAAGGTTTTCCAAGATGATCAAATGACAATGATAGAGCCTTTTTATACGCAAGTCGATTTTGAATGACAGGTTGAGATTGAAAGACAATTAATCGACAGTGAAGATTAAAAAGATGAAGCATAGGATAAGATTAGGGCTAAGTTAAATCAACTGGTAAAGATTGAATGGTCGAGATTAAATTAAAAATAATTTAATCAACGGTGGAAGTTAGTCGAGACAAGAAGGAATAAGTATTGGATGTAGAAGATAAGGTCATCACAGAAAAAGTGATGAGTTAGAAAAGAAATCAAATCTTTTTCCATTTAAATGACCAATGACTAATTAAATAATAAAGATATTATTTAATTTTAGAAGATTTCGATAAGGAGAAGAATCATCTTTTTGAATTAAATCATGATTTAAATTCAAAAATCAAGATATGGGATCTAATTAAATAAATAAAGATTTATTTACTTAAAAAGAGGAAAAGGACAATTAAATAATTAAAAAATTATTACGGATAATAAGGAAAGAATCATCATTTTGAATTAAATAATGATTTTTAATTCAAAATCAAGATATTAAATCTAATTAAATAAATAAATATTTATTTAATTAGAGAGAGGAAAAAACTAACGAATTATTAAATGATTATTTAATTATAGTGGAAAGTGTAAGATTGTCACAGAAAAAGTGATTTGTTAGAGAAAATCAAATCATATCTTATCTGAATGACCAATAAATAATTAGATAACAAAGGTACTATTTAATTATAGAGGAATATGATAAGGAGAAACCACTTTGAATTAAATAATATTAATTCAATTCAAAATTTGGGATATTGGACCAAATTAAATAAATAAAGATTTATTTAATTAAAGAGAGAAAAGACCAACAAATAATTAAATAATTAAAACAATTATTTAATTATAATGGAAAGTGGCATATGAATTAAATAAATAAACATTTATTTAATTTTAGAAAGAAGATAAGTTTAATTAGTGATGTAATTAAATAACATTTATTTAATTAATCGAAGAAGAATAAAGGTAGTAATGAATTAATTAAAATTATTTAATTATGAAGAATGAAGATGAAATAATTATGAAGAAATTAAGAGTCGCGGGCCTAGGACAATTTTTAATGTCTACAGTAAACACTAATCTATAGGACTTTGGCATACAATCACCTTGTGGGGTGATAAAAAACATACCTTCTCCTTGTAGAATAGTCTAGATAACTAAGAGGGGGGGTGAATCAGTTATTATAAAACAATTTTCTTAACCTTAATTAATCCAGAGCGAATTCAAATCAATCAAATAGCAATAAAACAAATATGAACATGAAATCACTTAACAACACCATGCACAAGGAACACCAAAATTTAAGTGGAAACCCAAGATGGAAAAAACCACGAAGAATGCTAATTCTCAATTATAAAACACCGGTTAAGGTGACACCCGTTAAGGTGATTTTTACAAGGGCTCACTATCGGTGGGCTCACTACCCAACTATTATAGCCAAAGATAAAAAATATCATTGTCAAATGAGAAAGGCTCACTACCAACAAAAAATGGCTCACTACTAGAAGAATGATGAAAGGGAATCCACCACTAAAATAACTATCACCAACAGTCACACTGGAAGAAACTCACTATCTGTTGTCTCTGATATACTTTCGCATACTTCATAATATCATGATTTTCATATTTGCATTCACCACACTTGCTTTCATCGAATAGAATTAAACTTTACTTATACCAATCCATTCCTTCATAATCTCCTAAGTCAGCCAAACACAATTCCATTCCATGCTTCCATAAACTCCTAAGTCAGCCAAACATAATTTGAATTAGGTCACCACAAAACATTCCCATAGTGGAAAGGAATGAAACATGGACCATACAAAACCTCCTCGCTCAAATAAACACACTACATATTAACCATGATATTTGAAACCAAGGAATAGGATATACACATTACAATACAAACAATGGTCCAAGACACACTAACCACTTTTCGGATCAGTCCAAACCCATAAGAGTGTATCTCATTATGTTGAAAAATGAATGGGACTAGGACAAGCACAGCCAAAGATAGATCATCACAGCACAACATACAGATCACACCAATCTAGATCACCAAAGCATCAAAACCAAACCTTAATCAACCAACCAAGATATGTTGATGTCAATGACAACCATTAATGACAACAATCAACCACATCACATTCCAAAAATATCACCCTTTGTTATTGATGGCAACATTCATCAATGACAAACCAAACAACTCAACAACAACATCAACATCATCAAGGAACCTCTTTTTTTCTCCCCCTTTGAGATCAAGGACAAAGGGAAAATACTCCCCTTGAAAAATTTACTCGGCTCCCCCTATGAGGAAGCCACCAAGCATTGATCCAGATAAGAGTGAGCATACAATATCCTTGACCAATGCAAACCTTGGTAAAAATTATTCTAGACCCGAAGGGGGAAAAACCCCTAAGTTTTGTTAGAGATACTCAAAAGTATCTTTTCTCAACAGTTTTGTGAAAATATTTGTAATCTGCTCTTTTGAGGGTACATATTCAAGTCTCACCTCATTCTCCAATACCTTCTCTCTCAAAAAGTGATATCTGATGGATATATGTTTTGTTCCGGAGTGTTGTACCAGATTCTTGGAAATTTTTATTACACTGGTATTATCACACATAATTGAGATCGGTTCATCAAATGATATGTCAATGTCCTTCAACATTTGTTTCATCCACAGTACCTACATGCAACATGAGGATGATGCAATGTATTCAACTTTGGCAACAGATTAAGATACACAATCTTGTTTCTTGCTTGACCAAGCAACCAACTGGGAGCCAAGGAAATAAACTCCACCACTTGTGCTCTGCCTATTATCAACACACCCAACCGAATCAGCATCAGTATAGGATGTCAAAGTGAAATCTGAATCCTTTGGATACCATAGCCGGATACCTAATGTACCCTTCAAATATCTAAAGATCCTTTTTACTACAACATGTGATTCCTTTGGTTCTTGCTGAAATCTAGTTGCTAAAAAAACAACATACATAATGTATGGTCTAGTAGCAGTCAAATATAGCAATCCTCCAATCATTGACCTGTACATACTTGCATCAGATTTAGGTGAATAATCTTCTTTTGTCAACTTACATCCAGTAACGATAGGTGTACAAACCCGTTTGGAGTTCTCCAATCCAAACTTCTTCATAATTCTTTGGTATTGGACTGAGAAATAAGAATTCCTTTGTTGTTCTGATTTACTTGTAATCCAAGGAAGAAATTTAACTCACCTATCATAGACATTTTGAATTCTTTCTGCATTTCATCTACAAAGTTTTTGCACATGTCATCATTTCCTCCAAAAATTATTTCATCAACATGAACCACAACAATAAATAGTTGATCTAAGTGAATTATGTAGTATAAATTATTTTTGGCGGATCCCTTTTGAAACCCTTGTCCAATCAAGTACTTTTCTAATCTACCATACCAGGCTCTAGGAGCCTACTTCAATCCGTATAAATCTTTCTTCAACCTGCCAAAAACATCTGGGTTACTTCTAAACTTCAATCCGTCTGGTTGCTCAATGTAGACTTCTTCCTTCAGTTCTCTATTCAAGAATGCAGACTTTACATCCATTTGATAGAATTTGAAATCCTTAAAAGATGCAAAAGCTAGGAATATTCAGATCGCTTCCATCTGGGCAACAGGGGCATATGTCTCTTCAAAATCAATACCTTCGATCTAAGTATGTCCTTTGCAAACCAATATTGCCTTGTTTCTCATTACCTTTCCATTTTCATCCAGCTTGTTCCAAAATATCCACTTTGTTCTAATTACATTTTTCTTTGCCAATCTAGGCACAAGTTCCCAAGTCTAATTTTTCTCTATCTAATGAAGCTCTTCTTTCATTGCATGATTTTTCTATTATCTTTGGCTCAGTTTATGAGAGTAGATAAAATAACACTTGCTATTGAGTTGCTTTGCTTCTTGTGATGATTCCTTTATTCTTGTCTCCAATAATCTAATTTTTTGAATGGTTTCTCTGTACATACCTTGGAGTTTTGGTTGTAGTTGTTAAAGCCTCCTTTGTCTCTTCTTCTTCTTTCTTATCCTTTTCTTCTTTGTCATCTGAGTTATTTGATTCATATTCAATATGCCTATCAGGATTTCTTTGAACATCTTCATCTACTTTCACATTCTCACTTTCAACTATCTTGTTCAGCCTCTTGTTGTAACACTGGTATGCTTTGCTTCTTGTAGAGTAACCCAAAAATATACCTTCATCAATTCTACTATCGAACTTTCCAAGATTGTCCTCATCTCTCCGGATGTAGTATTTGCTTCCAAATTTTTTGAAGTACTTTACTGTGGGAGCTCTTCCATGCCATAGCCCATATGATGTCTTTCCATATTTCCTCTAGAATAGTATGTTATTAAGAGTGTATATTGTTGTGTGTATCACTTCTCTCCAGTAGACCTGTGGTAAAATTGCTTCCATGATCATTATTTTGGTTGCTTCTTGAACTATCTGGTTAATTATTTCCACTACACCATTATGTTGTGGTGTTCTAGGGGAAGATGTCTTTTAATTTTGTCTTTCTCACATAACTTGTTGAATTCATCAAAAGTAAACTCTCCTCCTCTATCATATCTTAAGCATTTGATTATCCTGTCAACTTCATTCTCAACTCTTTCCTTGAAAATATTGATTTTTTCTAAAACCTCTGATTTTTCTCTTAAAAATGAAGCTCAAGTTAGTCTAGAATAATCATATATGAAGAGCATTACATATTTCTCACCTTGTAAGCATCTTGTTCTAGTTGGACCTTATAGCTCTATGTGTACTAGGTCCAATAATCTGGTAGATGATAATTCTTTTCCTCATAATGTTCCTTTAATCTATTTTCCTTCTTGACATTCTTTATAGATAATGTTGTTTGGTTTGGTCAGTCTTGAAAAATATCTAACTGCTCTTGTTGAACTTATCCTTACCAATTTGTCGAACTTGATATGACATATCCTTTGATGCCAGAGCCAATTGTCATTACTCTAAGAAAATAGGCATCTCTTTGTATCTCCTTCCATTTGATACATATTCCAACTGGTTCTTTTTCCTACTGCAATAATAGTTCCAAAACTCTTCCAGATCTCACAACCATCATCCTAAAATACAACATTATAGCCATTCTTGCACATCTATCGAACACTCAAAATATTATGATATAAACCCTTCACATAGTAAACATTGTCAGTGTTATGTTTTCCATCAAAGGTAATAGAACTAATTCCAACAATCTATGATGTTTTATCATCTCCAAATATAATAAAACCTCCATCATATTTCTCAAGCTTTACATATTTACTTTTATCACTAACCATATGATCTGAACATCCACTATCAATCAACCATTCATCTCTATTTATTTTGACAAATAATGTAGCTTCAATGTTATCATTAGATTTCGAACAAATATTAGAGATATCAAATCTAGGTTCATCCTTTTCTACCAAAAACAAACAATCCTCATGATTTGATTCATCATCTGAAATACTGACATTCTCATTAACATAATAGGCCTTCTTATTGTTCTTTTCTCCTAACACTTATTTGTTAAATGACCAATCTCTCCACATCTAAAGCATTCAAGAGGTAGCATACCTTTGTACTTTATGGTACCTTTGTTCAGTTTTCTTGTGAAGTTTTCTTCCAACTCATCTGAACTTTCACTATCTAGATCTTCTTCTATTTTTGTGGCTTTGAAAGTTGTTTCAGATTTATCCTTTTCTTTTCCAAAATTTCTCATCTCAAACGTGGTCAAGGTGCCAAATAGTTTCTCTCTGGTGAATTTCTTTGGCTCATAAACTTCCTCAATAGCTGAGATCTTGTCACTATAGCTCTCCGGTAGGGTCATCAAAATTTTCTCCATAACATCTTCATTTGTTAGAGTGCCTCCTTGATTCTTGACTTCATTTACTACACTGTCAACTCTCTGAAAATAGCTTGCTATATCCTCACCTTCTTCCATCCTCAAGTTTTCATATTTGCGCTTAGCTGTCAACTTCTTTGATAATTTGACTCTATCATTTCCTTTATAGATTTCTTTCAACTTTTCCCAAACATCATAAGTAGTGTCCAATGAAATAAATTTTGTTAACTCAATGTTAGAAAAAGCACTAAAGATTGCATGCCTTGCATTTCCATTCTCTTCATAGGCTGAAATCTCATCCTCACTACAAGGACCATTTGTCGATTCAACATATTTTGTCTCAATAGCTTTCCAAGTTTTATACCCTAGAGAAATCAGGTAACCTCTCATCCACACTTTCCAAAAACTATAGTCAGATCCATCAAACATATGAATTGTTAGTTTGTGCGCCATCAGATCTAGCCCAAGCGATTAAGCTCTTCTTTGAGGAACCAAAGCTTTGATACCAATTGTAGAACAGTCTTGATAATTGAGAGAGGGGTGAATCAATTATTATAAAATAATTTTCTTAACCTTAATTAATCCAGAGTAAACTCAAATCATTCATATAGTAATTGAACAAATATGAACATGAAAGCACTTAACAACACATGCACAAGGAACACTAGAATTTACGTGGAAACCCAAGATGGGAAAAACCACGGAGAATTCTAATTCTTAATTATAAAACACCAATTAAGGTGATTTTTACAAGGGCTCACTGCCAAAGTGGTCACTGTAGGTAAGGATCACTGTCAGTGGTCTCACTACTTGGCTATTACATCCAAAGATAAAAAGGCTCACTACCAAATGAGAAAGGCTCACTACCAACAAAAAATGGCTCACTACCAGAAGAGTGATGAAAGGGAATCCACCATTGAAATAACTGTCATCAACAGTCACACCAGAAGAAACTCACTGTCTATTGTCTTCGATATACTTTCACATACTTCACAATATCAGGATTTACAGATTTTCATTCACCACACTTGCTTTAATTGAACATAATAAAATTTTACTTATACCAATCCATGCCTTCATAATCTCCTAAGTCGGCCAAACACAACTCCATTCCATGCTTCCATAAACTCCTAAGTTGACCAAACACAATTTGAATTAGGTCACCACAAAACATTCCCGCGGTGGAAAGGAATGAAGTGTGGACCATACAAAACCTCCTTGCTCAAATCAACATGCTACATATTAACTATCATATCTAGAACCCAGGAATAGGATATACACATTACAATGTAAATAATTTTCCAGGACACGCTAACCACTTTCTAGATCAGTCCAGACCCATAAGAGTGCATCTCATTATGTTGCAAAATGAATGGGACTAGGAGAAGAACGACCAAAGATACATTATCACAACACAACATTTGGAGCATGCCAATCCGGATCACCAAAGCATCAAAACCGAACCTTAATCAACCAACCAAGATATGTTGACATGAATGACAACCATTAATGACAACAATCAACTGCATCACATTCCAACACTCCCAACCCATGCTATGTGTAGGATCCATCAAAATAGCTTCCATTGATTTGTTGATGTGAGGGTGAATATTGCTTCATCAATAAACTCATATACTAATGGATTTTCTGCATATATTGGTGCTTCATCTAATTGATCAGCTATGACCTATCCTTTGATATCCTTTCAATCAACATACTTGATATAAAATTTTCTAAGGATCATAACCCATTTTTCCATACGACCGATGAGAGTAGACTTTGCTATTAAATGCTTCAATGGATCCACCTTGGAAATAAGCTTGATTTGATGGGAAAGCATATAATGTCTCAACCTTTGAGAAGCAGGTTACACTACTACTAGACATGCTCTTTTGATGGGAGTATAGTTGAGCTCATATCCAATGAAGGTCTTGACTATATAATAAATAAACCTCTTTTCTTGATTCATCGTGTTGTGCCAAAAGAGCTCCTAGCATTGTTGAAGTTGTTAAGATATATAGTATTAATGACTTGTTTGCAGCTAGTGACATCAAGACTAGTGGTAATGCTAAATAGTCTTTCAACTATTGGAATTATTGTTTGTAATGATGGTCCCATTTGAATGTCACACCCTTGTGAAGGAGGTGCATGAATGTATGACACTTATCTACCAATTGTGGAATAAACCTCTTGATAGATTATAGTTTCCCTTGAAGGCTTTTGAATTGTTTCAAAGTTTTAGGTGGATGCATCTCCATTATAGCTTTGACCTTTGCTAGGTCCACTTCAATTCCTCTTTGTGATACAATGTATCCCAAAATTTTGCTTGAAGTGACTCCAAAGAAACATTTCTTTGGATTTAGCCTTACTTGATATTTCTCGAGCCTGTCAAATATTTGAGCCAAGACTTCTAGATGTCCTTTCCTTGTGACTAATTTTGCAAGTATATCATCCAAATAATCCTCCAAGATCTGTGATACATTTCATGGAAGATAAGTGTCATCTGTCTTTGATAAGTTTCCCCTACATTGTTGAGATCAAAAGGAATGACATTCCAGTAGTAGGTACCCCATGGCCATGTGAATGTTGTTTTGTGTTGATCTTATCATAATATAATTATATGTGTAGAATCCATCCATGAGAGAAAGCATCTCATGCCTAGTTGTAAGATCCATAATTATTGTTGAATGTACAAGACAAATGAGAGGTGGGGTGAATCAGTTGTACCTTAAAAATTCAAAACCCTCACACACATTCAAATTCATATTAAATCAATTAACCCTTAATTTGTTGGGGTGTTTTATCATGAAAGAAGATAACAAAAATGGAACCAAATCAACACCATACACAAAGAAACACCATATTTACGTGGAAAACCCAAGAAGGGAAAATTCACGGTGAGGATTAACTCACAATATAGAGTAATATCAATACTGATTACAAAGGGTTCACTTTCGAAGGGATCACTACCAAAGGCTCACTACCATAATAGAAAATAAGATAGAGAAGAGTGTTACAGTTGAAAATCCATCCCAATGCAACAAAAAATTCCACCACAACATCACCAACACCTTCATATGTTGAAGATTGAAGACTGCATAAAATTGTTGTCATTGATGTCAACACATATTATATGTATGACTCATTTACCAGAAGTTATTTACCATTGTAGATGACTACTATATGTGGTCCGGTGTGTTGGTCTTTAGGGTTGATTCCTATTGTGTGACAAACTATGATTTGGATAATTGAAGATCTTGGCCGACTTAGTGTGTGCAATACTTTATGGATGTTTGGCTGACCTAATTGATGAGCAAGATACATATATATGTATATGTGTCTCTCTAGAGAACAAGAGAGATGTGAAGTTATGCAAAGAGGATATATAGATAGAAAATTGTGTGGATGTGGTAGATCAAAATAAACAAAGCAGGCAAAGACAATAAGTGTGTGATTAGAGAAGAATTATTGAGTGGCAGTACTACCTTTATAGAGCTTCATCTAGAACTAAATTCAACACAAGAAAGGTGTAATTCATCAGTTCACTTTTGGTGGTAAGCTATAACTTTTGTATTTTGGCAGTGAGCCATCTTCTTTGTATCTTTGTGGAAGTGAGGCCCTCGAGTTGTAGCCCTATGGACAGTGAGTCCTTATTTCAGACAGTGAGCCTTATTTTAGGCATTGAGCCTTTTTCTTATTAGTTTTGATATTTTCTATAGTGTGAGTTAATCCTCACCGTGGTTTTTCCCTCATTGGTTTTTCCACATAAATCTATTGCTACCATGTTTATGTGATGACTTTCAGTTCTTGCATTTATTGATAAATCATTTATGCAGTATTTGGATCTTTTTCTGGTAAATGGTTAAGGAATTTAATTTGGTGACAACTGATTCACCCCCCCTCTTAGTTTTCCTGTTCAACAATTGGTACCAGAGTGAGGTCCTTTGGAATAATTTCAACAACTTGAAGGAGATCTTGGTAGGTTGAAATAAATGATGAACGGATGTGACTTAGATGAATAATTGAGAACAAAGACCTTGGAATCTGAGAATGAAGATCTAAAATAAAATGTCAAGAAAGTTTGTGAATGTATTCAGAAACTAAGAAATCAGATCCAAAAATTTAATTTGAAGCATAAACAAGTATATTAGGAACTAAAAGAAGAAAATAATACTGTTGAAAATCTAAGGATGAAACTTGAAGAAATAAAAAGAGTGGAAGAGAATCTAAAATTGGAAATTGAACAAAGCAAAGAACTTATCAACCATAAGATAGAAAAATGTGACAAGCTTGAACAGGAAGTAGTAACTCTTAAATCTAATCTAGCAAAAGAAAAAAAGTTTTGAAGACAAATTCAAGATAAGTTTGGGATTTCTTGATGAATTGATTTCATCTCAAAACCTTGCAAAGGATAAAGGTGGTCTAGGACTCGAAGTAGGACAAAGTTCAAAGACTTATCCAAGTTTGAGCAAAATGAATAGTCAAAGGAAATTCCAAGACAATACTTATCAAGGCAAGAATAGAAGGATCAATACCGAAAGGATACCTAGCCAACAACCTAATGATCAAAGGTACCCATATTTTAATGGCTTTTGTTACTCATGCAATAAATTTGGACATAGAGCAATAGAATGTAGAAGTATGATGAATCGAAATAGATTAATTCAGAATGTTGGATTCTTTATTGGACAATGCAATGTGTGCAACAAGTTTGGACATAAATATGTCGAATGTAGAAGTCAAATAATGATGAACATATTCAATACTGGTAGAAGATTTCATTCTTTCCAAGGTTACGGTTACATGTGCAATATATTTGGACACAAGGCTAACCAGTGCAGGACAAAGATGAATACAAACTCTCTTGATCAAATATTTGTTGTGTGCCACTCTTGCAACAAACCAAGACATTTCTCAAAATTTTGTAAGAATAAAGTTGGGAACAAATCGAATCTAGAATAGAAGAACAAGTTTATAAACAAGGTAAATTTAGAACAAGTAAGGAGAGAAATGGAAAATATTTTGAGAAATAAAGGACAACCTGAGAACAAGAACAAATCAAATAATATTGTATCTACATCTGGTATAGATGCCCCTTCTATGGATTGAATCTAGTAATGGCTTCAAGGGGAGCAATCACAAAAAAATCTATCAAACCCCGGGTATAAGAGGTGTCATGTGATGCCACAAGGATATGTGATGAAAAATTTCATTCTGAAGGAAATGAAGAAAATTCTGGTAAAAAGCAAGCAATACAGAAGATTTATGGAGCATTTTTTTTCTTATAGTGCATTTCACAATATGGCTATTAGCTTTGGCAGAAGGAGGAACTGGTAGAACAAAGTATAGATGATGATTTCATAAGCAATAAATTATCCTTTATGATGAAAACCTAAAATCAATAAGTTAAATAAGGAAGATTGAGTAATCATTTTCATTTTTGTAGTGCATGAGCTGAGAAGTAAAGAGTTTTGTTTTTAGCAAGCGAAAGTACAAAGAACAAGGTTGAAGTAATGGAGTCAAAGGAAATGGTGATATTTAATCCACGCAACAATGAATTAAATAATTGAGTAATTTACAAATTGATGAATTTGATCATGAAAATATTCGAAATCTCAAGACTTCTCTTTCAATTGAGCAAATGTAAATGGTCAAGAATCTAGAGCACAAGGGTTTAGACATTTGGAGCGAATTTCCATACTTTTCAAATGTGGAAATTGTTTGGGCTATTTTAAGAATAATTCAAGCTGATCAGATGATCTTTGACAAACCCTATGAAATCATGAAAGAATCAATTACAATAATAATAGGATTATGCAATAATGGAACCATTCCAGTTAAAAAGTATGTAAAGAACAAAGAGGTTGAAGCCCTAGCTGGGGTAATAGGAGATCAAATATTCACACCATAATCGACCTAGTGATAAGGTATGTGGCATATGTAATCTCATATAAGATTTATTTCAGGAATAGGGAAGGTTCTACCTCAACGATTTCCATTTATGTTGCACATCAAATGGTTGAGAAAAAGGAGGATTTTGACTTGTGTGAGTTGGTGAGAAATTAATTAATGGAAAATATAACAATGAAAAAGAATGACAATTATCCTTTTTGCTTTAGATCTCTAGTTATATGCTTGATGATGTATTTTCTAGATTCATTACCATTGAAAGAAAATGTTGTGTGGAAGTAGGCTATACCTGTTGGGAAGCAAGTTTATCGATATCTGAACTGTTTAGCAAATAAGGAAAAGGTTTGTAAATAATATTTTGAAATCAAAATAAATGCATGGAATTTTGGTGTGGTTTCTAGTCTGGTTATGATGTCTGAGGTAGGACTCTCCTCTGGAAAAGGAAAGAAAGAAGAATCAATTCATGTTCCCCTTTGAAAATAAATAAGTTGAAGATAGAGGAAAAGGGAGAAGAAAAGGAAGAAAAAAGTGTAGAAGCATATGATTTGGTATCAACAGATGATGATGAAGAATATCTTACTAAAGAAAAGGTGTTAAGATTCTTGAGAAACCTAATGTATTGAAGAATATTGGAGATATATGATTTTCCCAACCATCATATGAACATGATGAGATTACAAACGCCCTGGCCATTTACATAATTCATAATGACATTGATCTAAGAAAATTGATAAGTATTTTAATATAACTATTGATTGAGCAGATTGAAGACAAATTAAGGGAATAGTCACCTAGTGAAACAGTAAAAGAATATGAAATTCAATTGGCTATGGAAGAAAGATGTCGAAATGCACATAAGAGGTTGATTGAGAGAATAAATGAGCTGAAAACCTGCATCAAGAATGTAAACAGTGTGTATAGGTATTGTCTCTGGTGGCCTACTCTTATTGGGAACTACATAAAAAAAATCGATACTATTAAGCATGAATTGAACTCTATTAAAAAAACATATGATGTTCTTAATGACAAGGATGGAACACAAAAGAAAAGGATCAATTCCTTATAACCTAATCTTGCAGTCACTATGGTATATAGGGATAGTATTATGAAGACCTTTTGGAAATTCAAAGATATAATTGAGTCAAGATTGGAATAGCATTTTGATCTCTTGGTGGATGCTAAGAACAATGCACCGAATATTTCTATTTTGGATACTCTTCTTGAAACAATTGATTCAATATCAAAGATCAACAGTATTTGTCTATAGATTAGGCTGGCAGTGGATTCTTGGAAGACATGTCTTCTGAAACTGAAAGAAAAATACAAGGAAATATTTTAAGGAAAGAAGGATTGAGGTAAAGAATCATTTTTGATAGGGGGAGTAGTCAGAACATTCAGTTGCAGTATACTTGAAATTTTTTTTTCATTGATGTCAAAGGGGGAGAAAGGAAGCATGTGAAAAAAAACTAAAGTTCATTTCATCTCATCAAACGATTTACAAAGGTTGTTGTTGTTGGATTTTCACATCTTGTGTTGCCATCAATTACAAAGGGCGAGATTTTTGAAGATTGAAGACTGCATCAAATGGTTTTCATTAATGTCAGTAGGTTGTCATTAATGTCAACATAGTATTGTATGTATGACTCATTTATCAAAAGTTATTTCCCATTGAAGATGACCATTATATGTGGTCCGGTGTGTTGGTCTTTAGGTTTGGTTCCTACCATGTGACAAACTATGATTTGGATAATTGAATATCTTGGTCGAATTAGTGTTTGTAATACTTTATGAATTTTTGACAGACCTAATTGATGAGTAAGGTACATAAATATATGCATATGTGTCTCTTCAGAGCACAAGAAAGATGTAAAGATATGCAAGAAGGATATAGAGATGGAAAAGTGTGTGGATGCAATAGATCAAAATAAGTGAAGTAGGCAAAGACAATAAGTGCGTGATCAAAGAAAAAGTATTGAGTGGTAGTACTACCTTTACAGAGCTTCATCTGGAACCGAATTCAACACAAGAAAGGTGTACTTCATCAGTTCACTTTTGGTAGTAAGCCATAAATTTTGTATTCTGGCAGTGAGCCATCTTCTTTGTATCTCTATGGCAGTGAGACCTTCAGTTTGTAGCCCTATGGGCAATGAGTCTGAACAGTGAGTCTTTATTTCAGGCAGTGAGCCTCATCTCAGGAAGTGAGCCTTATTTCAGGTAGTGATCCTTTTTGTAATCAATTTTTATATTCTCTATAGTGTGAGCTAATCCTCATCATGGTTTTTCCCTCATTGGGTTTTCCATGTAAATCTAGTGTTATCGTGTTTATGTGATGACTTTTAATTCTTGCATTTATTGATAAATCATTTATACAGTATTTGGATCTTGTTCTGGTAAATGGTTAAGGCATTTAATTTGGTGACAACTGATTCACCCCCTATCTCAATTGTCCCATTCAACATCATAGTCTTATTGAAGAATTGTAGACACCTTCTGATCACTGCATTCAGTAGTCTAACACATGAAAGCTCACATTGGGCTACACAAATTATCACCTTACAACTCTATAATTTATATCATTCACATCACACACTTCTATCATATCATCTCTCAACAATTTAACACTTATTTATACCATCTTCAACCTTGAAAACATTCTCTAAGGTCGGCTATACACCTCAACCATGTAAATTTGAATTAGGTTGGCACCAAAATATTCCCACACTGGAAATGAGTGAAGATGGACCACAACACACCTTATCTAAGATGTAAATCTACTCATACATTACACACCAAACTTCCACAAACACCAAAGCAAATTCACAATTAGTGTAAACACCCAAGGACAATCGAACTTGTGTTAACACCATTAAAAAATTAAGTACACACTTCCTCAAAACCAAAGATGACTCACAAAAACCACATAACACTTGAACACAATCTAGAATATTCCAAAAAAACCCTAGAATCTAATAGATTCCTTCACAACTTTCACTTGAAGAATGTATACATCTAGTGCACTCAAATAATTTTTTCATACACTACAATACAATAAACCACCTTCTGAATCACCTAACCTCAACCAACTTCAATTGAACAAAGATACAAACACTATCAACACCCTTCCAAATCTGCAAGACCTGAAACCACTAGGTGGAGAAATGAGAAGCAAAAACATTTTTCCCAAATGCTTCTGCAATACATAGTTCACACTACATAGTTCACACACTGGTGAACATAACTTCCTTTGAACAATGATACAGTATAAAAAATTTTGAATGCAACACCTTCAAACACCTTTGATCAACATATCCAAACCACATAAGTAAATCTCCAACCCAAAAGAAATGTGGAGCCAAACTAGAATGCTACTCTGTAACACAAGACACTTCTGCAACACATTGTTTCCTCCTTTTATTCAAATTTTCTCAAAAGCACTTGGAAACCAAGCACCAAAGACATATCCTTAACATCTTCATCACTTCCTCATCACCACCAAGCCAACTACAACCTAAAAACTCAACCATATATCCATAGATAGAAGCTTATCAAATCAACACTAGAGGTTGACACTAGTAGCTTAGTAGATGACAACATAATTAAACTAATCAAAGCATCATCAGAGACAACATTAACTCAATACAAACTGATCAAACCCTTACAATAGTCTCTTGCTCATATAGTTAGCACTAATGACAACACAAGCTTGTTGACATCAATGACAACACAAATTGCACACACTTGTAACAATCTCCCCCTTTGTCATTGATGGAAAAACATGATGTGAAAAACCATCAACAATAGACACAACATCTCTAATCCTCAACATACTATTCCATACCAAATATTTCTCTTTCTTTCTCCTACTTACATCAAACTCTCCTTTTCCACATTACTCTTTCTCAGCTACACTATTCTCTCCCCCTTTATCAACTGAATATTTTTCACATTTCTCTCTCCCCCTTTGACATAAATGGGAAAGGACAAAATATATCCATCA
>CM021109.1:592656226-592777006 GCA_007115665.2 Sequoiadendron giganteum
GAGAGCATAATTCAATTTTCTTTCATTTTCTGAAGATTGTTAAATTGGTTCATGACATTGATTCACCCCCCCCCTCTCAATGTCCTTTTCACTCCAACAACTACAACACATTGTTTCCTCTTTTTATTCAAATTTTCTCAAAATAAATTGGAAACCAAGCACCAGAGACACATCCTCAAGATCTTTAGCACTTCTTCATCACCACCAAGCCAACTTCAACCTAGAAACTCAACCATACATCCATTGACAAAATCTTATGAAAGAAACACTAGAGGTTGACACCAATAGCTTACTAATAACAACATAATGAAACTAATCAAAGCATCATCAAAGACAACATCAACTCAATACCAACTTATCAAACCCTTGCAACAATCTCTTGCTCATATAGTTGACACCAATGACAACACCAACTACACACACTTGCAACAATTATGCCTATGTTAGGTAGTGGAAAATCACTCTTAGGATAAGCCTTATTTAGATTCTTGAAGTATATACATATGTAGATGCACCCAATGGGTTTTGATACTAGTACAAGGTTCAAAACCCACTCTGTATAGTCAATTGGTCTTATGAAAACTACATCAAGAAGCTTCTACAATTCAACCTTGACCAATAATGCAATTTTTAGATGCATTTTCCTTAACTTTTGTTTCATTGGTTTCACATTTGGATGCACTATTAAGTGATGTACCACCAATAAAGTGTCAAGTCTAGGAATATTTGCATATGAACAAGAAAAAAGATCTTTCTTTCCTTGAGAAAAGCTAATAGATTCTTATCCTCTTCATCATCTAATGAGGTAGCATAGAATGTAACCCAAGGTTTCTCATGTGATCTAACATTTATTGGTTGTGTTGTTTCCAAAAGCACTAATGATTTCTCCTGATCTATTGCATTATTTGGTAGATTGAATCCTTCATCCTCATGTGACTCAAATAGGTTTTCACCTTTGTATACATCCTTTGTTTTTACTATTTTATGATCTAAACTTGTCACTTTGTGGTTTTCAATTGGGGATCTTATTTGAATTTTTAGATTTTATATTTTGTGACTAAAGGATTCAATTATATCCCCATAGTATGCTTGTGTATCTAGTTCTATATAAAACCTTTCTTTTTGATCTCCATACAATATGTGGTCTCAGAGTCCCATGAATTCTGAGATAGCCTCATTATTTTTGAAAGAATCAAGAAGAGGTGCTCGTTGTTGATCCTAGTTGATGAATTGGGGATAGAATAGTTTTATCTGATTGAATTTGGTGAGGGATGTAAAGGATGTAGTTGTAATCATGTATATTCAATAATTTTTAAATAAATTAGTGATACACATGAGTGAGTTGTCGATGTCTTTATAATCAAATGTTTCGAACCAAGAAGAAGCTCTAACTTCCTTGATTAAGATATCCTCAACAAGAGGGACCATATTTTTGTTTGAGGTGTAACCAAGACCTATATTATTTTCTTACTTTTCCATGATGATAGGTTCATGCATTCCTTTCTAATTCAAACTAGGGAAACCTATATCTATGTATCCCATTATTTTGATTAGTTTAAATCCTTTGATATTTGTTTCCATAGGAAGAGGAGGTTCTTCTTGTTCATCTTGATATATCCATTTGGAAATATTACCTTCATCTATGACTTATCAATTGATGTCTCCAAATCTCCCCATTTTGTGAAGGTAGTTGGTTCAATTTTGATTGTTTTAGTTACTTACTCAATATAGTGTGGTTTTCCATGTGTTCTAGGAGAAAGTAGTAGTTTTCCCACAAAGATTCTTTGAGGTTGTAATCCCCATAACCATTATCTTCAATTTTCACATTCATTTCTGGGATTACTTGTTGAGATGTTGATGTAGATGCTAGTGTTGATGGGTCAAAATAAGTAGAGGATAGTGGAACTTCATCATTTTTGGGTACTTGGACCACTTTATAATATTTTTGTTTCATATTCTTGTAGTAATATAAGGGTTTATGATCACCATAGATTGTAATCTCTTCATCATTATATGGGAATTTTAAGCAATGATGATAAGTGGATTCTATGGAATGTATGACATGGATCCATGGGTAAACAAGAAGGATATTGTATGAAAAGTCAAGGTCTAAGACTTGATATATGGTTTCTATAATTATTGTACCAACCTGTATGGGTAGCCTGATAGTTCCTTCTAAATCTCACTCATTATCATTATATGCTTGAATAGTGATGCCTTTTGTTCTTTCAATTACATCCTCAGAGTAACCCAAGTGTTTTACTAATTGAAGGGTACAAATTTTCAAGCCTGCACCTCTATCTATCAAAAATATCTTCATCTTGTGTTTATGAACATAGACCTCAAGGTGTAGTGCATGATTATGAAATTATTGAGATGGCTGGTCCTTTTTTATGAATTGCAATTAGTGAGTGGATGTAGTGTGACCTACCATAGCTTGGAATTTTTCAGTATCTATGTCAATAGGTAAAAATGAGGATGAAAGAGCTTTGTCCAAGACCTCTTTATACATAGGAAAAATTCTCAATAGTTCTAAGATGGAGATTTGCATTGGTGTCTACATGAGTTGGTCTATTAGACTATAATTCATAAGATTTGTCTTTGATGAGATTCTTGATTGAAAAGGGGATCCTTGGATAGTAACCTTCCCTCTTCGTGTCGTAACTCCACACTCATTATTTTGTCCCTTTATAGTAAAGGGAAATACAATTATCATCACAATGTGAAGTTCCTATGATATTTTCATAGGCGTGATTAACTTGATTGTAGAATGATGCAGAGCCAAGGGACCCAAAACCACTCCAACTTGCAAAAGAGCATAAAAACTCCACAAGACTTCCATAAAGGTTATCAACATCCAAGAAATGACAAATGAAACAATTTTGCACAATTACCAAGACAGGCTTGTTGAACTTCTCATATTCACCCCCATGTACACAAGTTTCCTTGGAGCAATGGAAAATGGTTTTTTGTGGCCTTTCACCAAACTTATCCAAAAAAATCAGAGAATTAAATATGGATTTAGATACCCATTTCAAGATTACATAACATACTGGAAAACCAAACACACTTCCTTTGGACTGAATACATCAAGATAGACTTTTCACTGTTTTAAGCCTCAAATTAGGCCATTTTACTAAGAGACTACCTTTATATCTCTACACGAAACCCCCAAACCAAAAAAAAGTCTTGAGAAATGATACAAAAAAAGGAATTTTCTAGGTTTCATGATCCCACATGCTCATTTAAACCCTCAAACTTAAAACCGTCCTAAAACATGCATAAACCAAGGGTTTTGGTGGAAACCACAACTCCAATCCTTCCCCAATCAAATCAGCACTCAAAAAACCTCTCAAAAAAATTTCCCAAGCCCAACAAATGTTCACAAGACCAACACACACATTATTTCACCAAAACCCTACCTAGGTTGCTTGAATTTCACACAAAACATCATTGTATAGCCAGGGGTATCATTCCACCAGCCAATTTTATGCGCCAATAGACTCCTAAAGGTAATTAAAACTTATTCAAACATATTACACACCAATCCACCAAGTTACAAGTCCATTACAAAGGGTGCATTGGTGGAAAACACTACATTAAGGCACTCAAACCCTTACACTGTCAAATAGGGCAGTCTCTGTATTCTGGGGTTTTCTCACAACCTACAATGGATTAAACATTAAAACCAAAATAAATTGTAAGTAAAAACCGTAATCCATATGCACAAGAGAATTCAAACCATGGGAGACCTGTACTGGTCCGTGAAGAGAAGAAAAACACAATAAAACACATAAAATCACTTAAATCAGGCAGATTTCTTATTGAATATCATTCCCCTCTTCTTGATCAACCCCCATTCAGGATTTTACATCATATTTGTATTGTTTTCCTTCAGACTTAACTTCCCCCAACGTATCTAACTAGCTTCAACCACTTTTTAAACATTAACAACCCCTAAACTGCATTCTAATTGCAAATGTTACTACAAACTTCACCTAATTGACCTCCTAAGACACCAACCTACTTCAAATACATGTCAAATGGTATTTTAGACCTTACTAGAAATCAAAACATGACTTTTCAATACTACACCCACCTAGACCTCATTTTTCATCATGACACTTGATTTACAATTCTTCAAATTTCTACATATTTTACAACTTCCTCGTTGCTTGACAATCACAAGACCTTCAAATTAAATTTGATTTCATCACAAGGTGTTGGTGATCCTGCACCATAGAACTTTGATTTTCTAGCATCATTCCCTTTACCATGATTTGGCATTGGATCCTTGTATATACCAAGTTATTATTTCCTAAATTTATAGGATATTGATCAATGTTTACCTCACCTTGATCTATGAGGTCTTGAATTACATTCTTAAGTTTCATACAATTGGATTTTTTATGCCCTTTTATGTAGTGATATTTAGAATAGTCTTCGTCTTTGACCATGTGGGTTTGACTTGATGTTCTCCTTCTCTAAAGTCTGGAAGTGTTATCAAGTTCATTTAGATGAGTTTTTCAACACCGCTTCTATTGGTTCCCCCAAAGGAGTATATTTATGTCTTGGTGGATAGTTGTTTTGTCTTGGGGTTGGTTTGTGGGAAGGTTTACCATTTGAAACATTTTTCTAATTTTTTTGTTGTGTGTGTGTTTTAGATGGTGCATTTATCATAGCATTTACGACTACCACACCGTCATTAGTCACATTCTTATTTTCAGTCCATATACGAGGTTTATCACTTGAACTAGTCATCTGGTGATTATCCTTTTAAATTTTCACTACTCCCTTAGCAATGAGTGCCCACTCAATATTAAGCCCTTTAGAGATAATTTTTTCAAAGTTTTTTATGCATTGCATTCATAGTTGGAAGGCAAGATCCGTGTTTAGATTTCCTACAATGATCTCCACTTGTTTTTTTGTTATGGGCCATTTGCATTTGACAACCTTGTGTCTCCATCTCTATAAGAAAGATACAAAGGCTTCTCCTTTGTTTTGTTTTAGAGTTTATAGTTCTTTCAAGGCTATCTCGACATCAATGTTATAAGAGAAATGAAATACAAATTGATCTATAATTTCTTGGAATGTTTTAATGTCAGGTGGTAGATGTGAAAACCACTCTATAGTTTTTCCTCCCAAAGTATGTGGAAAGAGATGCATCATATAAGAATAGTTATATGACACTTCCATATAATCCATGTAAAATTATCTTATGTGCTCCTCCAGGTTACCGCATCCTTTGTATTTATCAAACATTAAAATTTCAAAATTTGGGGGAAAGGGCATCATTGTGATGCTTCTATCTAATGGATATGGACATAATTTTTGAATTGTGTATGATTTTTTGGTCTTTCGCAATTGTATTTCTTGGATTTTCTACATTAAAATTTGAATTTGTGAAGATATATCCATGGAAGGAGCATTATATTGACTTGGGTTTTGATTTGTGTTGTATGGATTATATGCCATTTGAGTTTATGGACCTATTTGGTATTGTGGAATAGGTTGAGGTGGAGGAGGTGCATTATATGATCCATAGTGAATTTGGGCGATGATGTTTTGTTGCAGGGGTTGTTGCATGGATTGATGTTGTTGTTGGCCCAATAACTATTCTTTAGCTTGCAACTATTTTTGAGCATGCAATTATTGTTGAGATTGAAATTGTTGTTTAGCATGTAATTATTATTGATCTTGCAATTGTTGTTGGGAAAGTTATTGTTGTTGTACTTCAAGTTGTTATTGTGCTATAAGTTGTTTTTGGTTGTGCTTCAATTTGTTGTTGTGATAAAAGTTGTTGTTTTTGTGCTTGAAATTGTTAATGGTATGGTATGTTTTAATTGGGATTTGGTTGTTGTGGATTTATGTATTGATTTGGTGATATGATGTTGGGGTGGGGATATTGTTGGTGGTGTTGTGAAAGGATGCTATGTTGTGATTTTTTTTGATAATGTGTTTGGGGTTGTTGAAGTTGTTGTGAAAGGATGTTATGTTTTCGTGATTATAGATATTGTGCTTGAGGTTGTTGGAGTTGATATACATTTTAATGTTGTGGAGATCGAATTTGTTGTGAAGCAATATATTGATGATGTTGAAGATTCTATGAGGTGTATTATGGAATGGTAATTTGTGGGATGATATTTTTTTGTGGGGGTTTGTAGTAAAAATATTACTTCCATAGTTTACCAAATTTGAATCTAGCATATTTGGATTTGGTATGTTGATGTTTGGTAAATTTGTGTTTGGGATGTTTGTGTTTGGGATGTTGTTGCTTGGGATGTTGGTGCTTGGCATGTTTGTGGTTGGGATGTTGGTGATTGATGTGTTGGAGTTAGTGTTTGAGATGTTGCTTGGGATGTTGGTGTTTTGTAAAGTGACCGTGGGTTGACCTGGTACAGTCGTTGAAGGAGGATTTGGTATTTGTTTAAGGATACTATGTACCAAGGATTGACTTTCTAATGGGAATTTTTGTGTTCCAAAAACTAAAAGGTGTGTGTCCATAAGTTGATTGATATCAAAATTTATGATAAATTTAGTACCTTATTGTGCAATAATTAACATGTATAATTTTAGGTCTAGACTTATCACTGCATCTATCACTTTAACAAGAGGTGGGTCATTTTACATCTCTAGTACTTGTTTGAGAGTGAATTTTATTGGTTTGTTAGTGTCGTCCACTATATAGACTGTTTCAACCTCAATGCAAGATCGGGTTATCTTTTTGTTGGCAAAGGAATTTCATCTCCTTTAGGATTTATTTGAGGCATTCCATATGGTTGATCACCAATACTTGTGTTAGTAGGAGAATTTGAACCACTAGGACTCGACTCCATGTTCTTCTATTTAGATCAGATTGAACTATGACCGTACAATTTGTGCTTACGCTAGGAGATATGGATGTTTGGCAATATGTGTAGATGTTCTTATTTAGGATATTGAGTTTCCTTAAATTGAGCTGGAAAAGACACCTTAAATTTCCTTAGATCACTAATGGATGTCGTTTGGATGGGTGGATGATGTGAAACCTTCAATTTTGACAAAGTTTAGACTAAATATTCTGTTTAGGTATGTTTGAGGATAATGATGAGATTACAAACTTTGGGAGTAGATTGATGAATCCAAAGTATGTTTGCTCATAGTGATGCTAACTTAACTAACACTTGGAAATAGATTATTTTCAAGAATG
Source organism: Sequoiadendron giganteum (assembly GCA_007115665.2). Lineage (NCBI taxonomy): Eukaryota > Viridiplantae > Streptophyta > Pinopsida > Cupressales > Cupressaceae > Sequoiadendron > Sequoiadendron giganteum. The sequence continues at coordinate 592,663,416 of CM021109.1, forward strand.
AATCCAAACTAGGTGACAAGATGAAGATCTAAATCCAAGTGATATTGTCAAAATGTTAGGTTGTTGTTTTGACATAAAACATTTTGAAGTTGATGGTTTTCTATTTTTGGTGAGTGAAGTTGAGTTGATCCAATGATAATATAGAAAGTGCTTTAAAAATCCTAAAATGATAGTGAACAAGGGTTTGTTTGTTGTTGTTATGACTGATGAATATAAGTGTGTTTTGCATGAGTTGCAAGTGATTTAGTTCTTGTTGATCAAAATGTAGATTCTGGAAATGCTTTAAAATTTATTTATTTTTAATGATAGTCAAAGGCATCACGTTATTTTTCAAAGGCATCAAACTATTTTATACAAAAGAATCACGGTATTTGAAAAGGTGTTGATGTTTAATAGAAGCATAAAAATGTTGGAACAAAGGAATCAAAATACATATGTATGTTTACCCTGAACAAATGCATTGAGATGTGCAAATGCATCGAGGTGCAAAGTGTACACATCTAAAAATGGTCACGGTTGATCGAACATGTTAATTAATTAAATATGAATTATTTAATTAATGTTCTTAAGTCATCTACATATAAATAAATTTAATTATTTATTTATATTGTTCATTTTCCAATTCTTCTGATTTAATTAAATAAATAAAGTTTATTTAATTAATGCTTTCCTTCCTCTTAATTAATTAAATAGATTTCACAATTTATTTACATTAAGTATCACAAGTTTAAATTCTAAATTTAAATGATATTCTTCATTCCACATTTAATTAAATATTTTCAATATTTAATTAAAACATTTTTTAAATTTCCCACTCTTCTCACATAATTAAATATTTTCAATATTTAATTAAAGCCTTTTCATTCCTCACACATAATTGAATATTTATTTATTTAATTATGAGAGACACCTTTCAATTGTCTCTTCATTCTCCATTTGTCTCTCAGAATTCCACCTCCTTTTCGAATTCTCGATCTCTCACCGTTCATTTCAATAGGTTTGAACTCAACCGTCGATCTTGGCCAATTGAATTCCTACCTTCAAAAATCTATAAATACAACCCTCTTATGAGTTGAAAAGGACCTCAAATCTCATATTTTCATGCGTAGTTACTATAGTCGCATCTTAGTATTTCATAGCATTTCAATTTTCATAGCTTAATCTTGTAGCAAATGCATATGTATTTTTATTAATCTCATTCTCTCAAGCTGCCATTCTACAAACTGTTGTTTTAAACAACTGAGAGCAAGCATCTTGAAACAAATCCTTGGAGATAGAGGACAATGGGACGAATTTGAAGAAACTATGGTTTAGAGTTTGCTTTTTACTTTCTTTAATTCAATTTCTTCAATCTAATGTTTCATTGGTGTATTAGATTAGATTCAATTTAATTGACACATTCTAACGTACACATTTCTGGCACCCACTGTGGGGCCAAACCCCACATTTAATATTTCTTTTTGCAGATTTTTTTGGCAGGTGACGGACTAAAATCATGTTTTGGTGCATAAGAGGACTATTTCGGCACATTTATGAGATCTTTCGGTGCATACGTTAACTATTTCAACGCATCCATGACCTGTTTCAGTGCATAGACACTCTGTTTCAACGCATTTATGAGATCTTTCGTCGCATACATTAACTGTTTCAGTGCATCCATGACCTGTTTCAGTGCATCGACACTCTGTTTTAGCGCATACATGGCATCTTTTGGTGCATCCATGGATTGTTTTAGCGCATACAGTTTCTGATTTTTTGTTTTAGTCAATCTTAAAATGGCCATATCTTGGTCATATTTTGGTCCTTTTCGGAGCTTTTTCTTTTGAAATAGGATAGAATTTCATAAGCTATCTAATGGTGCAGGTATTTATCAACTTTGACAGAGTTTAAATTTTCAAATTCTCACTTAATGTCAAACCACAATGAAACTTGGTCTAAATTTTAGGGTTGTTATGCTTAATCATCTATCTAACCCTCATATCTTCTTGTTTCTTGATTCCATCTAACATTTAGAGCTTGCATTGCAGATTTTAAAGGACCATGGAGCATGAAAATGAAAGAAAAAACATTATCACATGATTGTAACAAGTGTTTTTAAACACTTTGAGAGCAATTATAATATCATTCTTAAATTGTTGTCTGGATCTGACGCGACCGCGACCAGAGGTTTTATTGATGTATGGGGAACATAATAAAGTAATCCTAGGGTAGACATTTAAATTGAAATTAACCAATCCTAGGATAGTCACCAAACATAAATTTTCTTTTGGTTAAAATGAATCCCATGTTTTTAGTGAAGCAACATCTTCACTTAGTATAAAAAATTTGTTAGTTTGGGGATTTAAAATTGAACCATTATTGTTTGCCGTGATTGTGGGTAATAGGTTTATGCTCTCCCCTTAACTGGGTGATCAGAACACCAGACTTACCTTTTATTTTCTACAATTTAATGCTTTATTACATCCTTTAGAAGGCTTGCTCTTGTGGGAAAAAGTACTCACCCAAGAGGAACGACCTAAGTGGGAACACCTAAAGCCAAGGTTTCCAACCCACTTTAATCAAAAGCAAGTTGTTGATGAAAATCCAACTTGACAGTAGTGCGTAGGATAACCATCCCCAAAACCTTTGTTCTAAAGGTTGGGAGGTCTCTCGAGGGAGTATATCTATTTGCCACACTGAACGGATACCCTTACTACGAACCATAGTGTAGAAAGCCAACCGTGTCAGTATCCAAACATTGTTTTAATCACGGTGCAAGGGGAGGGAAGAATTTTCCCCCAAGACACTCACCATATAGTTGCCACGAATTGTTTGCTCAAGGGATTCGGTATCCACTTCCGTCAGTTTGAGTACGCACCTGGAAAAGACAAAAACATGAGCACCCTCTAGGGGGTGACATGGTTGTGTGAGTCGACCCGATTTTAAGCTGTGGGTTGTGATTACTATGATGACCTTTTTGACAAATTAAGAGTGAGTCTGACTGATATGCTTATCTTGTTCCAAACCTGTGGAAATCTCAAAGAACATACACTCTTTGTTTAGATTCTAGGAGTAACAAAACAACTATTTGCTTCTCTATGCTGTGTTTTTCACATTTAAATCAGATTAAGGTCATCCACAAACTTTAAAACATGGGTCATAGCGAAGAAAATCTTGTTCATAGGCTTTATGGAAATAGTTCAAATCAAGAGATAACAGAAGAAATGCTTCAAGAAGCTGAACAAGATCCACAGTTTCTCTTAACTATGGAAAAGATCTTAGAGCAAAATAAAGAAGGATACTTTCTTTTATTGGAAAAGCAAGGTGCCAAATTGCCCTTTGACTACAATATGGAGAAAATTAAAGAGAATCCTAAAAAGAATGAAACTCCCTTAAACGATCTTAGTACTCTTACCCAACAAGTAAGAGCACTCCAGAGGCAAGTCAAGGAAATAAAAGGGGGCACAACTAAAAAGTCCTTTGACAGAAATATGAATGTGACCCTTTCTCCTCCAAAAACAACATCAACCAAATTCAATGTTTCTGAATTTTTGAAAAGGTTAAAGGGGAAGCCCAAATCTAATCCATCAAATAACATTGACCAATCCTATCATGCCATGCATTTATCTTCATCCCCCATAATTCAAAATGAACCTCATGATTCTTCCACCCAAGTCAATGATCCCATTCAATTACCTTCTTCTATCATATTCTCTACATCCAATGATTCATTTCAATCTACACATCTTGATCAAAACATTCTTTCCACTCCATCCCATGATACCAAAATTCTAAAAACCCTTCCAATCTTTGATCAAGATCCCATATCTCAAGAATCATATGATGATCCCCTCCTTTCATTATTCACCCATGATAATCCTCTTCCATCTCAAGAACAAGATATTCTTCCAAGTCCTCCCTCCACCCCATCTTATGAATCCATACCCTCTCATGACTCCATCACATCCCAGGAGCATGACAATTCTTCCATCCTATCCAAAGCTTCATTTAGATCTAATGATCAAGCTACTCCATCTCCTTCATCTAAAGATTCTTTTCCAAGTCGAGATCAAAGTATCCCATCATCCTCATGTCAAGGGCTCATCACACCTCTTCAAGAAATGTCAACATCATTTGATCATATGGTTGAAAACATTGACAATTTCTCCACCATAACTGTTGAAGACAATGATCAAAATCAATCCATCGATGAGCACTGTGAAGATATGTCTATCCCATCTAGTGATCAAATCAACATTCATCAAGAGTCATTTTTTAGTTTTGATCAAAACCCCTCCTACAAAGATCTATTTCAAGGAGTGTTGACGATATTTGATCCTATTGACATAATCCAAAATCCTTCCACCAATGATTGTGTTGACAATGTCTCTACATCAGCTAATGAGTTAGAGGACATATCTCAAGAATTTATTCCAAAGCATGATCAATATCTTTCACCAATGTCTAGCAATGATCCTTTCCAAAATATATGGAAATCCTTTGATCTCATGACATTTGAGAAACTTCCTATGCCTAATGAAGATATCCAAGAAAGAAATCCATTCTTTGAAATTAACCCATGTTAAGAACTTGATCCAAAGCATGTCGAAAGCAATTCTGAAATCATTCGATATCAAGAATTTGTATCTCCAAGCTACTACAATGATATAATGGACACTCTCCTATCCATACAAGATGACCATGTCCGTATAGCACATACTCCTCCATCTACCCATGAGATGCTTTCTTTGGATGGACACATAGATGATCTTCATTCAAAACAAGAGTCTCGTACCCTTACTGAGGAACAAGAGTCCCCTACTCTTAACATTTGTACACATGATCAAGAAATAGATAAATCCAAAGACATGTTAGAAATGGGTCATGAGGAATTCTACAAAAGTGGTGAATCAGAAACATCATGTGAAAGCATATCAAGAATCAATCATGAGGAAGAATTTTATGTGGACAATGAATCATTAACACTTCTTGAAGAAACAGTACAATCTGATGTTTCACAAGATCAAGCTAAGGATATCAATCAGGCATTTATCCTACAGATAAAGGATCCTATCACTTATAAATTTGGATCACTCACCTTTGTAAGAGAAAATCATCTTATCAATAAAGGAGATATCACCTTTGAAGATCCACCATAGAGCAGAGAAGGAGCAACACCTTGTTTCCAAGGGAAATCATATCCTTTTGCAAATAAAATGTTTCAACAGATGAATTATCAAGGCAAAGGATTAGGCCTACATGAACAGGGTATCCTGGAACCAGTACAGATTATTGAAAATCCTAAGAATCAAGGCCTTGGTTACTCGACAATCAAGGGATATGAACATATCAGTAATACTTCCACAAAACTGGGGGCAACTTCGTCTCAAGCAAACGTCAACATAGGGAGCACGAAGAATCCTTATGATGAAACCAATGTCAATACTACAACCCACCATGTCATGAATCTTCATCCACCCATCACCTCATCCACAAATTGGGACCAACGTCAAAAGAAAGACTTGAATCAAAGCATGAAGAATGTTATCAAGGAAAAAGAAGCTAAAGAGCATATAGGACAGATCAAATACATATGGATACCAAAGAATACAAAGAAAAATTATCCCTATCAAACTCCATTAGTCAAAGAAACTATGGGGTAAAATCAAAAAGGGAAAAGTATCCATCAAAGATGTCCACAAAGGAAAAAACAGGCTCCTCAAGCAACGTACAAAGTGTATCAAGCAGTTGGTCCAAATTCCATGCACACTTCCATATCCACCCATTATTGCTCATCTTCCCAAGTTTGGAGAGTCAAAGGTTCCAAACTATTGACTAATCCATATTTTACTCCTAAACACACTCCATCCATGCCTCCACACATGATATTCAATTCTCACATTGACCATGTATTGGCAACGACCCTTCATCATAAGGATTCAAAAGGCACTCTATCGCGATGTGCGCACAAAGATGGGGTTAACTCCGGTATCAACAAAGCAAATCAGAGATCTCAAAAGTTGCATCCAAGTGCACATATCTTGGCAAAACAACTTCTTCAAGTAGGATACCGATGGCACATTATGACAGAAGCATCAACATGAGCACCACCAGGTGGTTCAACATCAACTTAAAATGTCTCAGAAAATACAAAAAAAATCAGAAAAATGTCCTGAAAAAATTGTTGCCTTGATGAAAACCTGGCAAACAAGCATCTTGGTGACAACAAAAAAATCAAAAATACAAAAAATCCAAAAAAATCAGAAAAAAGGATTGAAAAATAGTAAAGAAAAAAATCGTCCTCAAGTGAAAACCACTACGGTGGTGCTTTGGACAAGTACCATGATGAAAAATTGGCAAACAGGAGTCATGTGTAGAATCGAGCATCTATGTGAGCCATTTCAAGAGAAAGCATCTTATTGCATCCATAATAAAGCCAACATTCCAGCCATATCATTCGTTCATCCATGAACCGTTTATCCAGCCCATTACCATCTATTTACATTATCTTGATCTCGACAAAGTTTGGTAAACATTTTACACTTGCTCATGGTAAACATCTTGACATGGGTCATTTTCATTGATCCTATCCAATCCAAACATTATCTGAGCCTTGAAGCACTATCCAAGTGACCATTGTTGTGTTCGAACACCTTATCTTGTCACAATATAATCCTTGACATCCTTTGCATGCTTACAGTATCTATCCATACACCTATTCAAGAATCCACCCATGGCCATTCCATACATTGCTAGACATTGGGGGAAAATGTTTACATCTTGCTTCAGGAATGAATCTTGATATATATCCTCCAACTTAGGTGGTGATCTGAACATTGGAAGACGTAAAATCGAATTGTTCAAGCATTTGTGAGCCAAAATATCCAAATCACTAGCCCATGGCATATGTTGACAGGAAGATGCTCCTTATCAAGCTTTATCTTTCATTGAACATCAATCTGAACAATTCATATTAGTCACATCTAACTTGCATGTCAGTGTCACATCAAATAATCAAAATAATTTTGTTCCAAATCAAGCTTCATCAATCTTGATCAATCGAATCCAATCAATTATCACCTTGTTTGACTTAACACACTTAGTCAAAATATCATCTTGTGAACGAGTTTACTCTAGGATAACGCAACTTCCTTGGGTTTACAAATTCATTATCATCTTTTTTTGGCTTAACACACTTAGCCAAATTAACAGATCCATTATCACCTTGTTTGACTTAATACACTTAGTCAAACTATCAATCCATCAATCTAATCAATCAACCTTAGCTTGGGTTTCAACAAAATCTCAAAACAAAGTGCTAATATTGTCATGCATGTCCATATCCAAATCATCAAAATCCAAAAAAATTAAAAAACATCAAAATTCAAAAAAATCAAAATATTCCTGAAATCCAAAGAAAAATTAATAAATCATATGCTTTCATCAATAAAATGGTCGTGTCTCACCCTAGACTAGGGGAAAAATCCTGAACTCGTTGGGGGAAATCAATGTTTTTTTGAGCAAACAAGCAACATGTGTCAATTATCAAGTATCAGATCAACAATCGAATATCCAATCAAGCCTGGTCAAAACAGCTTTGAGACATGTCATACATTGAAACTTGAAACAAATTGGATGATTTTAATTTGCATAAAATGAATGACAAACTTAAAAACATAAGTTGCAATTGTTGTTTTGATATTTGATGGCATCATATCTTTGGATTGGTTCAATGATGTACTGAACTAGAATCACAAGGAAGAAGTATGATTTTTCTTTGCTTGTTGTCTATAAGCTAATCATTAGTATTGTGCAAATTGGTCATGGGACATGCTCTACAACATATCATTGATGACATTTTGGAATTTGCATAGGAAAATGGTAAACTTTTGTCTGTTTATGCAAACAATACTCAGGTCATCTTGGTTCAATTATACCTCGATGCTTGTATTAACTTGCTACATCAAACATTATGAAAGCAGTACTCAGGTCATCATTGATGCTAACTTACCCTTTGATGCTTGTACTAACTTTGAACATATCAAAAGGCTCAATGATGATAACTAAACACAACAGGAAATGGCAACAAGGAGAATGATTCATTTTTGCATTTAGGGTTGCATAATTCATTTAGGATTGCACAATGCATTTGCATTTTGAGGGCCTTTTTAATAGATTTTTGAAGGTTGACCACATCTTTAAATATCTTTTTCAAACAACGGTTGAGTATGACTGGACATTTGGTACATCTCATTTTTATTATCATTCACATTCATTTCACATCATTTTCCATTATCATTATCATTGCACTCGCATACTTACATAATCATTTCATTATCATATTCATTATGATCTCATTTTATTCATCATGATCATTATCATATCCATCACATCTCATCTGCATCATCTCAATCAATTCATCCAATCATTTCTTCCAATCTCATCTCATCAATCAAGTCAATCTAGCACAAATCATTTAATCCTACCTTTGGTCTTGTTCCTAGCCTTACTGCAAGCCTCGATCATCATCATCATCATCAGGATGTATCCTTCCCTATCCTTGTGTTGTTCTGGGATGTATCCTTCCCTAATCAACAACACTATCAATATCATCAAGCAATCATGCAAATCAATCAGCAATGGATATCATCAATCAATCAGTACATCAAGCAAGTTCAAATCAATTTCTATTTGTTTTTCATATCGCATGGAAACAAATTTAATAGTCATCGCGACTCAATCTATTTGACTTTCAATCAGGAAAGCAAATCTATCAATACTATTTGTTTTTCATATCGCATGGAAAAAAATTTAATAGTCATCATGACTCAATTTGACTTTCAATCAGGAAAGAAAATCTATCAATACTATTTGTTTTTCATATCGCATGGAAACAAATTTAACAATCATCATGACTCAATTTGACTTTCAATCAGGGAAGCAAATTTATCAAATCAAATCTACTATTTGTTTTTCATATTGCATGGAAGCAAATTTATCAATCAAAAATCATCATCAATCGGGGCAAAATCAAAGTTCTTCATCTTCATATCAATCTTTCAATAGAGGTTTTCATCAAGTCATCTTTATCGGTCGATGAATCAGATAGCAAACTAGTAAAAATTTCCAAAAATCATCTTTATCTGATTCATCACCCGAGGGGGCATATAGCATCATCAGTAATTTTTCAAAGTCAAGGGCAAAAATTCTTTGAAGCAAAGCGTGAAACACATCACTTCAAAGAGGGGCAAAATGTACACATCTAAAAATGGTCACGGTTGATCGAACCTGTTAATTAATTAAATATAAATTATTTAATTAATGTTCTTAAGTCATCTACATATAAATAAATTTAATTATTTATTTATATTGTTCATTTTCCAATTCTTCTAATTTAATTAAATAAATAAAGTTTATTTAATTAATGCTTTCCTTCCTCTTAATTAATTAAATAGATTTCACAGTTTATTTACATTAAATATCACAAGTTTAAATTCTAAATTTAAATGATATTCTTCATTCCACATTTAATTAAATATTTTCAATATTTAATTAAAACATTTTCTAAATTTCCCACTCTTCTCACATAATTAAATATTTTCAATATTTAATTAAAGCCTTTTCATTTCTCACACATAATTGAATATCTATTTATTTAATTATGAGAGACATCTTTCAATTGTCTCTTCATTCTCCATCTGTCTCTCAAAATTCCACCTCCTTTTCGAATTCTCGATCTCTCACCGTTCATTTCAACAGGTTTGAACTCAACCGTCGATCTTGGCTAATTGAATTCCTACCTTCAAAAATCTATAAATACAACCCTCTTATGAGTGGAAAAGGACCTCGAATCTCAGATTTTCATGCGTAGTTACTATAGTCGCATCTTAGTATTTCATAGCATTTCAATTTTCATAGCTTAATCTTGTAGCAAATGCATATGTATTTTTATTAATCTCATTCTCTCAAGCTACCATTCTACAAGCTGTTGTTTTAAACAATTGAGAGCAAGCATCTTGAAATGAATCCTTGGAGATAGAGGACAATGGGACGAATTTGAAGAAACTGTGGTTTAGAGTTTTCTTTTTACTTTCTTTAATTCAATTTCTTCAATCTAATGTTTCATTGGTGTATTAGATTAGATTCAATTTAATTGACACATTCTAACGTACACACAAAGAAAAGCGTTGTTTTGACAAAAATAGAAGCATCAGTTTGCACAAAGGTGTCGCTCTATCAAAGGACCTTTTATGTGCAAGTTAACCTAGGTGTTTGATTTTTTTGATGTGATAGAAAACAACAAATAGTATGTAAAATTGACTCAATGGTCTGTTGGAATATTTTCATGTGTTATTCTTCCACAAGACCATGCTAATCAGTATCACAGGTATATTCACAATAAAATACACCATAGAACACATCCTAATATAGTGGTAGATCATGAATTATTAGCTTAGAGTAGGCTTGCACAATAAAATACCTTCCAATGAGTGGATGACTAGAGTATGACAGGTTCATGTACCACCTTGACATCTCTTACCTTAAAAGAAAAAGTTCCGAACAAGGGATTATTGTCGCCTCAACAAAGGTTGGTACATAGCAAGTAAGTTCATGCATTGCTCCTTGTATATTGCACCACTTTAAGCTGATGGTTTACAAATGGCTCGTAGGCTTCTAGATTTTACAAGTTCGTAGTAGGGGTCTATCATGAATAGAGAGCTCATTTGATATGCCTGAGTAGAGAGGGGTCCCCTCTCTACTCTTTACCGACTTATCTTGGCAGACCAAGGATCATGGGGCTTGGTTTGAAGGATGCTAGCTACTCCTTGGGGTACAACTTTGGTTCTCCCCCCTTTATATAGCCTGCTAGGAAATGTTCTTGAGATCAAATTATTTGGTGATAAGGCCCCCAAGCAAGTCTCCTACTTAGAACTAAATAGAACTAGTGTTGCATTTGGTCCTCAAGATTATTCTTGGGAGTCATGAGAGGAGAACATATACAACACTAGACCTCAATGTGTACAAAAAATATGTAAGTTAGTGGTATTTTTGATTTCTAAGATCATACTAAGGCACAAGGAAAGAGCATATGTATGTAGTAACCTACCAAAACACACCAAAAAATAAAATTTAAGTGCACCAAGGATTCAAATGTTTGGTTCAATTTTAAAGCACCAAATTGAAATATGCAAGTTGTAAATTATTAATCTCAAATTGAAATGTGCAAGTTGTGTTGTTCAATTTCAAGCACCAAAAATGAAACATGAAGATTGCAAAGTTCATTTTAAAGCACTAAAATAAAATATGAAGATTGTAGGGTTCATTTTAAAACACTAAAAATGAATTGTGAATCCTAGATTAATTGAAAACATACAAAACCAACATCATTAGTAATATTGCTTTGATTTTTCAACTTCTCCTATTGATTTCCAAGGTGCTGCAAATAGTTAGTCCCAACACAGAAAATCAAAGAAACAAAAAACTGTTAGGGTTAGCTAAAAACCAGAATTGAAATTACATTAAACCCTCATAAATTAAGTCACTATTATACCTGATAAAAGCATCACAATGTTGTGCAAAAGCGTCACATTGTTGATTGTAAAAGAGTCAACCTTCTACATAAGTGTTATACCTAACAAAAGCATCACATTGTTGTGTAGAAGCATCACACTTTTGATTACAAAAGTGTCAACCTTCTATAAAAGTGTTGACCTTTAATACAGGCATCATGTTGTACCTTCAAATAGAGAATGAAAATTCAAAACAAAAGTGCTACAATAGAACAAGAGCATCATGTTGTTGACTTGCAAAAGCGTCACTATTTTGCAAAAGTGTCAACCTTTAACAAAAGTGGCATGTTGTACCTACAAGAAAAAAAAGAAGAATTAAGAGAAAAGAATTGCAATAAATAGAAGTGCCAACCTTTGAGTTGAAAAAATGTCGATCTTTGACAAAAGCGTCAAACTATCCTTGTAACTTGCAAGGCTGACAAACTTCACAAAAAATGATTAGACAGGGATGTGGGTACCACTAGGCATTAAAAAATGTCATATGGGTAGCTTAGATGACCAAATAATAGCATAATTGAACTAAAATTAAACAAGATAATTATCAAATAGAAGCCATAATCAATGAAATTTAGTTAACAACATTAAAAGACTCAATCAAAAGCATTAAAGAGAATTTAAAGCAGTTGAATCTAATTAATGTGCAAACCTCCAAATTCCTTTGTGGATTTGAAGAAAAATTATAGTGTAGTGATGTAGAGTGCTCTAATTTTCCTAATCTGTTTGCAAAAGCTTGATTTGAAGGCGATTGATTCACAAAAATTCTCTCAAATTGCTTAAGAATGACTTCACAATTCTAGAGAGTAAGGTGTTGACTTCTTTTGTGGCATTTGTCCTTGATGTCAAAACTACCCTAGGTTGGTGCCTCGGAAGAATTTCTCAATCTGGGCTTATCATGGAATTTGATTGGCACAATTGATATCTGGTTTACTTGCACCTTGTGTGAAACAGATTCTTCCTCTGTTCTGGCTCCTTCTCTTTAGTCACCAAGGCTCTTCTAACCACTAGGGCTTCTCCCCTTTTAGCATCATCTGAATGCTCAGATTGAGCCTCCTCATCTACATGCGCAACCCTTGCACGACCTTCTTGACTTTTGTCTGTCCTTCCTTGGTATTGTGGACATTCATAGGCTCGATGCCCTTCTTCACCACATCAGAAACAAGTTCCTCTGAAACCACCCCTTTCGTGTCCTTGCCCAAATCTTCCTCGTCCTCTACCTCTTTGATCACCACCATTCTGATCACATGGGCGGTAGAAGTTATCATTCGTCTAGCTTCGACTGGTACCCACATCTTCACTTTTCTTCTCATCCTCATTTCGGCTTCCAAACAATCTTCCACTACCCCTTCCGCGTTGACCTCCTCATCCTTTTTGCTTACTGTCAAATCTTTTGTTTAGCTTCTCTTCAACTTTACAGGTTGTTGAATTATGGCTTGATCAATCACATGCATCTTGTCATTGAGACATGCTCTTGATATTTACAAAAGTTTATTTTACTCAACACAAGTCCTTGAGTTTTCATGACATTCTAAGGTGGAAATTTGACCTTGATATTTATTATTGGATATTATTTGGCACTTTATATTGAAGTGCACCTTATATTTCTATCAGGTCTAAAGGGTTGACATTTAAATCAGGCCTTAAGGCTGACAACAGGTAAAGGCATTGGTTAATATTTTAATGTCACATTGGAAGTGACTTAGCCTTGATTTCTTGGGAATATAAAAGTTAATAGCCATTGACATTTGGAGGTAATGTTTCATGGCACGTTTTCGTCAGTATTATTATAGTCAACAATTGTCAAACGAAAATGAGTTTGTCGGCATGTGTTTGGTAAGGTTGCGGACGTCTTATTGTGATACCACAGACTGTTAAGAGAGTAACCGTGGTAATGCAGTGAAAGCGGCTAGTGGCATGCATAGTAGCTACCACTATACCATGAGTAGCCAGAAGGGTAACCACGGTAGTGCGGTGAAGTGGCTAGCGACATGCACAACAACTACCGCTATACCACTGGCAGTTATGCTAGTAACCGTGGTAATGCAGTGGAAAAAACTAGCGACAAGCAAGACAGTTATCGCTATACTGCAGACTGTCAGAAGTGTAACTGTGGTAACGCAGTGGAAACGGCTAGTGGTTTACATGGAGCTACCGTTGTGCCATGGGTAGTCTGAAATGAGACCACGGTTGGGCGGTAAAGGAAGCGATAACAGTTAAGAATTAGCTATCGATGTACCGTGGTTAGTCCAAAGGGTGGCAGCGGTTGTGTAGTAAGGGGACAGATGTCAAATTTACTGCTTTGGGCATGCATGTCATTGATCTACCCATGGTTTTCAAAGTGTTTTATGCGGTTTCGATTGATTAATGTTTGTCCTCTCAGACTCCAAATGGCTATCATACTGTGCAAAGAATTTTGTGTGGAAAATAGGGCAAATCATTATGTTTCATTGTTCAAAAGTTTTTGAAACCCTATTCTGGCCGCCATCATTGAGTTGTTTATCTCACAGTTGTTTCATTGTTTTAGTAGTTGGTTTACTGATCTTTGGCAACGTAATGGAAAATAGAAAGACAATGACATTGGACGGTTCACCTATCAATTTCCTGCCATTGAATAAGAGCTCGAATAAGGGAGAAGCTCAGGTTTCTAAGCCACTTTGTAGACTGGTAAAAATTACTACATGCAACATCTATTTCGATACTCTCAGGTATTCAGTTTTTCAATTGGTTTGCAGAACCGTTACTTCTAAATGGGAGGTGGAAAATTGGTTAAATATGTTTTACTGGTCATAACCAAAAAGATTGCATATAATTTTTTAACTGCACTTTACAATAGATTTATCACTATGAAACAGTGGTATCTGTTTGGGGAAATCATGATGACTTCCAGTCTATTCAATCTCTTACATGGATTCTTTCATAATTGGATGCATCATTTTGAAGTTACGGTTACATTGCATTGGAGTTGTTGGGTGCACTACTATTGCAGTTGGCTTTTCGAGGGTTTTGTTCATGAATTTCATATATGATTTAATGGTTCTTGTTTTTTAGCTTTGTTTGTGCAGGCTGCTTGAGAGAACAGGTTTCAGTCTACCTTCTATATTTGAAAAATGCTTGGATATTCTTGTCAAAAGAATTTCTTCATATTGATCCTTCACACATGGACACTGCAACACATGGCATTGTTGGTCGATTGAAGTTTGGTAATCTGATGATCAGTTTTGTTCTTATTCTCTAAAATAGAAAAGTGAGAAACTGTTGTAACTTTCCTTGAATGTAATGATGAAATCTATAATCAGATGAAAACAGAGAGATTAGGGCTCTAATAAAAAGGAAAAACAAAAAGAGCAAAACAATGTGTCAATTGGTTCGCTGTGACAATTTATGAAAAAGGTTATAAAAACTGAAAGACAAAATTAACAGAAAAAAGGAGTGAGAGAAAAAGGGTGATGAAGTAGAACAATGAGAAAAGTATGAAACAAAAAGGTAAGACTAGTGTGAGTACATCACAATGATTGTGTTGAAAAATGTTGAGCTCTGAGATTGAAAATCTGAAATATGAGTTGATAATCAAGCTGACTTAAGGCTTGACAATGCCTGAAATTCTGAAGGTTCACTTTGGAACTTTGAGGATTTTAGTTATTGTCTGTCAAAAGGCACTTGATAGATAAAAGAGAAATAGAGAGATCCTTTATATTATTGTATGATTACTAAAACAATAAAGGGGTTGGTGCTCCTTGAGATTGGTGTCTCTAAATATGGGGTTGGTGCTCCTTTGAGATTGGTGTCTCTAAATGAGGGGATAGTGCTCCTTGAGTTGGTGCTCAGAAAGTAGCCTATAAGGCATTGTAAACAGTGGTTTTGAAATTAAGCCAGTAAGGCATTTAGGAGTGGTTTTTCTACCCCAGGAGGGTTTTCCACTCGGCAATTTCTGTGTCTCCTTTTTGTGTGATTTATGTTTATCTTGAATGCTCTTTTTTATAGTCAATTATGTTATTGTGCTCATTCAATTGGTCAATGCTTTGATACTTTAAGGCTGTTTAAAAGTGTAAAAGTCAATTTTCTCATGTTTGTCATGCAAATTTAGATTGGGAAAATTTGGTGCAAAATGTCTTTCATAAGGTGAATTAACTTTTGCATTATGTGCTCATTATATGAATGCTCAAGAGTCTATCATAAGCAAGTCAAAGTTGCATATTATGAAGATTTATAGTTTTGTTGATAAAGCACAACAAGATTGTTCATAAATCTTTATTTGAACAATATCATTTGATATGGGTTGCAAATGTTAGTCAAGTCTCATGTCAATTTGACCTGAAATGTTAATTCTCACCTGCTTAATCAAATCTATCTCTTTGGGTTAATTGAGCAAAATTTTAAGTATGCTTTCAAGGTTAAAAGTTAAAATTACTCCACTCTAATTCACCTACACCCTCCCCACCCCTTGTCCCCCCTCCTCTCAAAGTGAATCCACTTCCAACATAAGGGTGCTATGAAAATTGTGAATGATTTTCATGTTGAAAGACTTGGTATTTTTAGATTTTAGGAATTTTGATCAATGGTCAAAATTGAAAATGATAATCAATGGGTGAAAGAAGATTAAGGAGGTGAGTGTGGAGCAATGAATTAATGAATGGCTCATTATTCATTGAGGCATGGATCAAGGATTAATCAAGGGTTCATAATCCATGAGAGACTCAACAATATCTCTTAATTCATGGAGACATGTTGGAGATATTTAGAATTGGATGGAAGAATTTGAATTTGAAAAGAGAATATTCTTTGTGCAAGTTGGAGGATTGGAGAAAAATTAGTTAATTAAACAATTATGAAAATCGTTTAATTGTGCAAGTTGTAAGAATTAAGAATCTTTAATTAAATAATTAGGAATTATTTAATCAAGAAGGGAATTAGAGTGAAAATGAGGAATTATGATGAATTAATCTAATAACCTTAATTATTCAATTAATAGGAGAATAAAGTGAATTTAACTAAATAATTGAACATCATTTAATTAAATAGATTAGTTTAGATGAATTATGATGAAAATGGTGTTAGTAGATGAAATAAAGATGTGTGATATACTTAGGACATTTTTAGGTGTCTACACTTTGTATTGCTAAATTGTAGGGAAACTAATATGCATTTAGTGGTTAATTACATGATTACATTAAAGGCAAAGAATCTATGGTGATCTTATGACAAGGGTGCGTTTGGATGTCATGTGGAGAAGATGGTTGAAGATCTTTTGTTTTCTAAAATTATCTTTTTGTTATGTAACAAGAAAGGCATTTGAAGTGTTGTTTTAAATTTGTGGCTAAGTAGTTTTTGTATTTTGATTTGTTTGCCACAAGCTAAAACAAAAATTTCAATATTTTTATAGACTTTATGATTATATGCTACAAGATATAAATACTATAGTATAGGTTGGATGACAAGGACCCTCCTTCCTCTATTGGTACTGCTCTTGTTGTTTAAGTGACTTTGTTTATGTATTTTTTTGTTTCTAGTTGAGCCCATGTGACTTTTTGAGGTGTATTTTTTTACCATCCACCTTGTTTTTGTGAATATGTGTATTTTTATCTTTAGTTAATAGATACCGACACTTATTCATTAAAATAAATAAATTGTTTTTAAAACACTAATACATAACTTATTATAAATAAAATTATATAGAAATTAAGCACATATTAACATAATCTTATATAAATTTTAATAGTTTATCAAAATTTCTCCTTTAACAATGGGTTGTAGCTCAATTGATTGAGTACAACTGTTGATGGTGATAGTATGTTTTTTTATTATGCCATCCACCAAGGTTCAAATCTCTGAAGGTATGATATAAGGGTTGAGACCAAGATCGCACTTCCAACAACTTTATTAGAATAGTGATGGAATGCATACCCTCAATACTTAGCTCTCAGAAAGTATCAACATAGATTCAAACTCCATATTGAATAATAAACTCTTAAATGATATAAAATCTTATTTTATATAAAAAACTCATTTGAAAAATGCATACTTAACCCAACAGCCATTAAATCTAGGTCTTCCATTCAACCAATATATAAACAAACTGAGAGAGAAATCTATGATGAATGATCCTAATGATAGGATACATCTACGTCTTGCATTCAACCAATATAAAACATACTGAGAGAGAAATGTATGATGAATGATCCTAAGGATAGGATACATCAAGGAAGGCGCGATAATGGTTGAGTGAGGAATGCCAAAATGAAAAACATCTCAAATAGAAAGTGATTGTGAAGTAATGGACAAAGATGAAAACGAAGTAGTAAATGTCCACACGTTCCCAAATATTCTAAATCTCCTTGCTGTGAGCTTTTGGTTGTTGCGTAGTGAAGAGTTTGAGTGGAAACGAATATTTTTCTCGCAGGTTTGCATGCAGCCGAGCATAAAGACAAAGAAACGTTGGAGGGCCAAGGAATTTGGAAGAATTTACGACTTATTCTGTGAGCATGTGCATTGTGAATGTGAATGACATCTCATCCGTATATGAGAAATAATAGTTTTACTGGTTTTAAGGGAGGTGGGACAGATGAGTTAAGAGTGCAAATGAGTGCGTCAGCGCTGTTAATGGCGGCTGCTGCGCCATGAGACAATGCTTGGTAATGCCAAGAAATACCTGCTCCTCCCACCCATTTTCTATGCTAAATGGAAGTCAAAGTGGTACACTAATCAAGGGCGTCTAATTCAAATGGAGCTTGGGGAATATGGTAGCTGTCAATTTATTGTATCATATTTCCATTTGCAGGCATTCCCAGCGTTATCGAAGGCATTTTCGTAAATAGAGAAGTACGAAAGACAAAAAGAATAGGCGGCTTTTAATTTATTGGTAAATTTGTTTGGCTCACAAGGAGTGAAGGACTTTGGTTGTTGGGGTGGTTAGTTTTGTTCCGGGCGGCTGTGGTGTTTCATTTTATTGGCGATCCATGGGTCTTATAGGCTGTTTGGTTATTAAAAGTCTTCATTCATTCATTAGTTGATCCGTGGGTCTCATATGCTTGTGGTGTTTCATTTTATTGGCGATCCGTGGGTTTCATAGGCTGTTTGGTTATTAAAAGACTTCATTCATTCATTAGTTGAATAGGCTGTTTGGTTATTAAAAGACTTCATTCATTCATTAGTCTCATATGTTTCTGGTGTTTCATTTTATTGGCGATCCACGGGTCTCATATGCTGTTTGGTTTCATGGACGTTATTAAAAGTCTTTATTCACTCATTAGTTTTCTTTGGATGGAGGATTTCATATTATCTATGAGTTTGTTTTCTTATTTGATATGGGAGTGTATATGTTAATATCTTTGTAGTTGAGAGTCGAGGATTAAGGGTTATCTATTTCTAAAGTCGTTTGCAGCATGATCACTACCTCATCCCTTCTATCATACTTTTAGGAGTTTGAATTTAAGAATTTAAAGTAGAATTCAAAAGTGTATGTGTGTGTTGATTTGAAATAGGAAGGTAGAGATTAAAAATAGGACTTGATTAAATTTGCAAATTGAGAAGCATGTTTTGATTTAATTTTTAAATGAATTTATCCTCACTTAATTCAGTAGTTTCAGCCCTTAGGTAGACTACCGCAACACCTTTCACAAGTTTGTGATACCTGGATTGACACTTAGAAATAAACTAAGGAAACACTAAGAAATTCTTGAGGGTTGATCTAACTACATTTACCAATTGGATAGAATTACAAGGATAGTTTATCTTCCACATCCATCCATAGTTTAGTCCAAACATTTTGGTGCCATTGTCAAGGAATGGTGTTAAAGGCCTATTAGCCTAGTGAACTAAGTTAGGAATAGTGCACTAAGGAAAAAGCCTACGTGATAGTCAAACTCTTTTGGATAATTACCCTTAATTTTCTTTGTAATAAGTCATATAGGTGCATGAATCATAGTAGAGATAGTAGAGGGAGATTTTTTAAAGGATAAGGGCAGTAGTTCACAAGAAGAAAAATAAAAAAACAAATTAAAACCATTAGTTGTGCACACATCACCTAAGAAAGAGTTAGTCGAACTAGATATTGAAAAGTATGTTATTGAGTATACCATTGTTGAGACCCCTTCTAGTATCTATCAAGAGTCTTTTGAAGAATTGTATAAATTTTTTGATAAACTATTCTGAGAATCTTACAAAATCCGAAGTGGGAAGTCCCCAAGTGAGCATAAACCTTTCATGATTGTCTACACTCCTTGGGAATTTATGGATAACGACAACAACAACAACAACAACAACAACAATAACAATAACAATGTGAGATTCAACGAGGACCCTGATATGTTCCTTTTTTCACTTGACATTTTATGTCACAACTATGATTATCATACTTAGGCACAAAAGTTGAAATTATTTCTAGCTACTCTAAAGGATGCGGTATTGAGGTGGTTTATGGGACTAGGAAAAGAAACCATTCATAGTTGGGATGATATGAAGAACAATGTCTTGGAGAAATACCAAGAATATTGTAGGACTAAGGAGACACAAGATGAGATATTCTGCATCACGCAATGTGAGGAAGAAACTTTAGAAGATTATTCAAAATATTTCCTATTTAGTCTATAAAGAACCAGACACATAGGGTTGAAACATGACACTATAAAAATGCTCTTCCTTAGGGGGATTAGAGATGAATTTTTTGATATTTTAAATCTCATGGGTGGGGGTGATATTTCTAAAATGAGGTTTGATGATATTTGTGATGTGTACATGAACTATTCAAGGTCTACCTGCTCATCTAGGGGGTATGTCGAGAAGCATGTTTCTCCCAGAGGGACATCTAGAATTACAAAATGAGAATTAGGTATATTACTTGAGGATCTTAAGATTGAACTACTCATCCATATGGTTAAGCAGATAGATACTTTGTATACATGAAGGAAGTAGGAGGCCGAAAAATCCTTATCTATCTTTTGTCTTGTTTGTCATAAAAGGCATAGTGGTGAAGAATGTCCATATAATAGAACAAAAATCTCTTCTTTAGAGGAAGCAAGTAGGGAAACTATTCTTAAACCTCTTCCTATAGGTATGGCTGAGGTAGAATACATAGATGAGCATGTTTACTTCATGGCCCAATGAAGACCTTGGCAACCAAGAGCAATACCCCCAACTGATTATCAGGTAGCAACCCAAAGTCCTTTTTAGTAGAATTATTTCCCAAACCAACCTAGATGGTTTGTAGGTTGGAAACAACCTCCATAATACCCCAAGTGGAGTCAAAAATATACCCATACTCCATAGTCATGGAAAGCATGGCGAGCACCACCACTAGCATACTTGCCATATCAATCATTTCCTTCATATCCACCACCTCCAACAATAAATTCCTATCAGTAATCCCATCAACTCTTGCCACTTTTTCCATCACTGTATCATCAACCATATAGTTCATCTCAACCTCTAAAATCCATGCCTATTCCCACACAACCATCACCTAATCTGAATAATAAGGTGGCTCAACTGCTTTATAACAATGAAGTGGCAAGATTCCCCACTTATCTTGTCAATGCATTAGAAATCAATGGTGTACACCTAAGATCGGGGAAGAGTCTTCAAGGGAAGACCATCATAGAAGTAGATGACTTTCCAGATGAATAAGAAGAAGAGAAACCAAGGCCTCCATTTCTCGATAGGGTGCAAGAGAAACCAAAACAACAGGAAACATCTCAATCAAATTTTGATTTTATGAATGAGTTACATAATGTTAACATTAAAATTCCTTTGTAGTAGGCCATTCGAGATGTTCCAATGTACACCAAAGAAGTTAAGGAACTCTATGGGAGAAAAAAATAGAAGAAAAAAAAACCCAAGATGATACAAGTCATTGGAAAACTTGAAGATTTAATGTTAGGAAGGATCTATGTCCCTAAGTATGCAAATCCTGGGAGCCCAATGATAAAGGTATGCATTGGTGATGTAGTCATTCCAAATACATTTGTGGATTTGGGAGTAACCCTTAAATGTAATGACTAATGAAACTAAGGATATACTAGCCCTTCAAGGACTAAGACCTACTCCAACGGTCTTGCAAATGGTTGATCACTTGCTTGTAAAACCAAAAGGTATGATTGAAGACATAATTATTTATGTTGAGTCTTGGGAGTATCCCACGGATTTTATGATTCTACAACATAAGATTAAGCTAGGGGGGTACCCCTTAATTTTAGGAAGACCTTGGTTTGCGACTGCTAATGCTTTCATCAATTGCAAGTCTAGAAACATGGTGACTTTAAATGGGGAGCAAATGAAACAATCGATGTTGTACCCTCCAGCATAGCCATTGTTGGAAATAGAGGATCCATTATGGATCAATAGTGATTTCAAAGAGTCTTTACCTATTTTGACAATAGATCAAAGTAGGGAATTTGAGGATATATCAGAAGACATATTATTAATAATTTATCACAAAATTATTGTTTGGTTGATAATGTTTTAGAGATAATGATTTTTCCTATGGGTATAAGTGTAATTTCTTCTTTGGAAATTTTCCATTGGTTAGTAATTCGTAGTTTATTCAACATTTTATTAATTTGCATCACTTATTGTCACATACTTGTATATACAGTACATTTTTTATGTCTAGAAATTCTAACCCATCATCGTCTAATTCACAATTGCTTGTTGTAAATACCCCATGTACAGTCTCAAGCTATGGAAATCTTTCCTAGAAGAATTCTTAACATTAATCCCAATGTAAGTGTCTCACAATTAGAAGACCTTATTGCTATGTTACATTCTCACAAACAGGCCTTTCCTTGGGATTACAAAGATATGAGAGGTATTCATCTTGCCACTTTCACACACCATATCTATATAGAGGAAGGGAGTAGACCCGTGAGACAACCCTAGAGAAGATTAAACCCTATCTTACAGGAAATAATTAAGGATGAACTTCAAAAGTTGCTTAATGTAGGATTTATCTACCCTATATTAGATAGCCAATGGGTGTCCCCACTTGAGGTAGTACCTAAAATGAATGGAAAATGGCGAATATGCGTTGATTATAGGGCCCTCAAGAAGGCCACTAAGAAATACCATTTCCCACTTCCTTTTATTGATGAGGCCTTAGACACCCTAGCTAGAAAGAAGTTATTCTCCTTTCTCAATGTATTTAGTGGTATAATCAAGTCCATATTGCCCCGAAAGACCAAGACAAAACTACCTTTACTTTCCCATGGGGCACATTTTCTATAATTTCTTACCTTTTGGATTGTGTAATGCCCCTGCTACATTCCAATGGACTATTTTGAGTATTTTTGCAGATCTAATTCATGATTGTGTGGAAGTGTCTATGGATGATTTTACTATTTACGGTGATACATATGATGAAAAAGTTATTAAATGATGTATTGATACTAACCTTTCTTTAAGTAATGAAAAATGTCATATTTTAATGATTGAAGGTATTGTTTTGGGGCATTATATTTCTGCAACAGGAATTGAAGTGGATCCAAAAAAGGTAAAAATCATTCAAGACTTGCCTATGCCTACCTCTCCAAAGGATGTACGCAATTTTTTGGGACATGCAGGTTATTATAGAAGATTTATCCAAAATTTTAGCAAGATTGCCTCACCTCTCTTTGTTTTGCTAGGAAAAGATGATTTCTCATGGATGCTTGAGTTCCAGTAAGCCTCTGAAGAAATCAAAGATAAACTTCTAACTACACCTGTGCTATGAGGACCCAATTGGGAACTTCCATTTCACATACATACTGATGCATTAGACAATTCCATGGGAGACGTACTTGGATAGAAGGAAGACTCTCTCTTTTAATTTATTTATTATATCAATAAGAATTTTGTTGGTGTTGAGGTAAACTATACTATCACTGAAAAGGAATTCTTGGTTGTAATTTATGCAATAAACAAATTTTTCCACTATATAACTGGGTACAAGGTCTTTGTACACATAGATCACTCTGCTATTAGATTTATGATGAATAAACCAATCATTATAGGATGAGTGATTCAATGATTGCTTCTCTTGTAGGAATTCAGCATTATTATTCTTGAAAAACCAAGACAAGAGAATGTAGTAGCTAATTTTCTATATAGACTATAGCATGATGATGAACCAATTCCTGTGGATGATACTTTTCCAGATGAACATCTTTTTTCTATTTTTGTAAAGAGCCCATGGTTTTTCAATATTGCTAACTATCATGTTACATGTAGATTTCCACCCCACCTCTCTTTGCGAGAATGTCGAAAGATTATAGAGCTTAGTGGGAATTACAATTGGATTAATGGTTTACTTTTCCATACTAGGATTGATAATATTATGTGTTGCAAAAGAGGATGTTTTTGATATCCTCTACACCTGTCACTCTGAGCCTTGCGGAGGCCATTTCATGATGCAACAAAACACTAACAAAGTTTTAACTACATGATATTATTGGCCATCTACAAGGATTGTAAATTTTTTGTTCAACATTGTGATAAGTGTCAACATATGGGTCGATCTACATGCTCTAATGAGACGCCCTTACACCCCCAGTTATCAATAGAACCATTTGAAAAATGAGGTTTAGATTTTTTCAAGCCCATTAATCCTCCTTCTTAGAATAAAGAATACATTTTGGTCTATACAGATTATGTCACTAAATGGGTAGAGGTAGTAGCTTTGAAGCATGCTAGGGATACCAAAGTTGCTAACTTCTTGTATTTTGAGATTTTTACCAGGTACAGTGTACCCAGATAAATTGTCACGGACCAAGGAGCATAGTTCACCTCTGATTTGGTTGTTGCATTGGTGCGAGAGTATGAAATCAAGCATCACAAACAATGATTTTTTAGTGGCTAATATTCGCCAATTGGCTAATAGTTGGAATTTGGGAATCCAAAATTGGCTAATAGTTTGAGCTATAATGTGACTTGAATTGCCACATTTAAAAAAAAAATTATTGTAGTCTTATTTAAATGGCCAAATAATTTATTTTATTAAAAAATTTAACTCGAAGATTGGCCACAATATTTGATACATGATTAGAGTAGATTCGCCTAAATTTTATAAATTATTGTAGAAATTTATATTAATTCACCAATAGTATATCATAATTATTAGTTGCTTTAGGACCATATTTCTAATATTTTGTTTCCACCATTAATTTTTAATATAATCTAATGGACCTTTTTGTATTCCACTAGGTAAAATGTACCCATGATCTACAATGCTCATGGGGCCCACAATTTCGGATCGTATGAGCATTATAGATTTTGGGTACATTTTACCTCGTAAAGTATGAGGGTCATTAGATCAATGATCTAAAAAAAAAATTGAGCCCCATAAGAATTATAGATTGTGGGTATAATTTACCTTGCAAAATACAATGAGGGTCATTATATTATATTTTAAAACAATGATGGCAAGTAAATATTATAGTCTACCCCTTAAACCCATCAACAATTTCCACCCTCAGGCCCCTCCTTTTCCATGAGAATTATTTTTAGATTGGGTGGATTCACCATCATCATTAATGCATCTTCTTATTATTTTTCAAGTTTCGCCAAAATTTTCTACAAAATTTTAGTGATGTAAAAAAAATCGCCAATAAAATTATTATTTTTTTTGAAAAAAGGAAAGATTTGCCAAGCTTTTATATCTTTTTTTGAGGTGGGTTTCTTAAAGTTATCACTGATCACGAACCTTCCCCGTACCATCCACAAGCCAATAGGAAAGTGTAAGTCACCAACCGCGAATTAGAGAATATTCTCATGGAGACAGTGGCATTACACAAGAAAGATTAGGCAGAAAGACTTCCTGAAGCAGTTTGGGCCTATCACAAAAACTTGGAAGATGACCACTGGACTGACACCATATGATATTTTTTATGGAAAAAAGGTTGTTTTTCCAATTGAATTTGAAGTGAAGACTCTCCATACTGCTCTTCAACTTGGGATGAGTCTTAGTGAAGCCTAGAAAGGAATAATTGCTCAACTCCATTCTTTGGATGAGATGCGTTAGGAGGCCCTTCTTCAGGCAGAGGTGGTGCAAAAGCAAAGAGCATAATGACATGACCGCTTCATTTGGTCGTGGACATTCCAACCAGGGGACTAGGCATTTATGTATGACTCAGTTCTAGGATTTCAAGGGGAATTTTCATACTCGCTAGCTCGGTCCTTATGAAATTCAGACTGTGTATGATAATGGTGCTATTAGACTGTGCACTATGCATTCAAAATGCATGGCTCCTCTTGTCAATGGGCACCATTTGAAACATTACAAATGACCCCTTTCAAAAGAAACATTTATTTGTGATATGGTGAAGGAACTCACTCTTGTTCCTGTCGCCTCTTCAAGGTAATTCATTGTTAAATAAATAAATAAAGGAAAAAAAAAAAGAAAAAAGAGAGAAAAAAGAAGAAAAAAGCAATAAAAGATTCAATAGCAAAAACCTTCGGGCGTTGTTGGCCAGTGAATGCTTGAAAATTGAAGTTCAACAAGTATTCATTTTGAAATAAACCTAGGGGAAAAAATTAAAAACTAGGTTACCAGTAGTCTATTATCATTTAAAAATAAATTAAAAAAAGGAAAAAAAGGGAAAAAAAAAACAAAGGAAAAGAAAAAGAAAAGAAAAGAAACCAAAAGCACACGACAATCTTATGGTGGCATACAATACACTTTGCCTACATCCTATCATCCCTGTGACATGATGTTGCTCCTTTTAACTCCTATCGCCACCACTTGCCTTCATGATAGGATGGATGCTTTCCAGCTCATTTTCTTTCCACTTCTTTCACCACCCTTGCCTCATTTTTTTATTGCATGCTATTCCCCATTCCCTATGTCCATTTGACATCTTCTATTTTCTCTTGTCTTCTTTCTTGTGCCACATGGACATTTTTTGCTTATCTCTCCTATTTCTCCATCCATGCTAGCACCTTCTTCCAACCGCTTATTTCTTTCTATCAATGTTTATGTGCCCTTTCCATTTCATTCACTTTTTATGCTTCATTCATGGACCCCACTTCCACCGATTTTCTCCATCTGTTATTTCCTCCATTTCATGATCATGTCAAATTTCCACTTCTGTCTCATTCTAGTGGGATAGCATCATTCTCCATATGGGTGCTCCTTCCTTCTCTACCAAGTACTTTTCCACCGTAGCCTTCATCTGGCATCTACCTACTTTCATCACCTCAACCACCCTAGCCACCGCTTCATTTTCCATTGGACTCATCACTTCACTTTGTCATTTCCCTATTATCATACAACAATCTTTCATCCAGGCTCTTTTACATTTGAATTGATTTCCTCTTAGCACACATGTGTTATATTAATTCTATGCTTCATCCTTTGGTACTCCTAGCTCCACATGCCTCCACAAGATCTTCTTCTATTGATGATCATTGATTGGGCCATCTCAGCCTTGCTACCATCCTCATCATCTACCACTAGTTTATGTGTTCCCACCGATGTACTCTAATGGTAACTCATTGAAGGTTTGTATTTCATTTATTTTGTAATAATTTTATTTCTTTCTTTGCATTTATTGTGGAAACCCTGAGGATGGTGCCATAATCCTAGCTAGGGGTGATGGGTGTTTCATGTCATGATTACCTTCCTATCACAAACAACAACTTACCTTTCTATGATAATTGTATTGTTTTTTTATGCGGAGTCCATATCATATGAGGATTCTTGAAGTACATTAGTTTTGATTTTTAGTTTCATTTCACTTCCTACTAATATTCATTGCCATGGGTCATATCCATAAGCACCAGGAACCTACTGATATGCAACATGTTAGAGCCAATGTGACAGTATATCAATTTTTTGAGAATGTGGTGCATGTCTTCTTTACAAAGCTATGTGGGTATGATGATGCTATAGCCTTTGAGTTTTCCATGGCTTTTAGCAGTTCTAGTAATCGATAGAGGTATGTGGGATTTCTTTGTCGATCACTCTGCAAGTCATACTTGAGGTAATAGGGTTACCTGAGATGGGGGAAGCTTATTTTCCATCAGCTATGAATAGAGCTTCTGAACTTCAACTATATTCTTAGCAGTTTCTGAAACAAGGTGAAGCATTACAAATGACTCCTAACCAAGGCACCTTATGGTCCTCACTTCTCAAACATTGGGTCGATGTAGCCAAAATTATAACCCAGTATATTACAAGAGAAGGTAGGTATGCATATGTGTTTGCCCATCATTTTAGATTACTCTATCATTTACGCCATAATTAATTAGTCAATCGACCACATTATCTCTTTAATTCAATTAAGAGGATGAGTCTATCTAAGTGAAAAAGGGGCATCATAACTCTATGGCACACCATGGGTTGATAAAGTTAATTTTTATGAGGGATTTAGCTCAATCTGTGCCTCTAGTTAGTTGGGCCATATTTTTAAAAGAAGAAAATTTCTCTAATTCTCCAGCTCCATAAATTGAGACCATGGCTCATAGCATCAAGGATAATAGTGATAACTCTGAAAAACCAAGATGATGAACTTCAGAACCCTGTTGACAAAAACCTAGGGCAGTCGAATAAGGATATGGAGATTTGTGGAAATGAAAAACCTAGTGAAGAATTCGAGAGTTTACAGCCAGAAAAAACAATAAGGGGTAGTGATAATAAGAAGATTAAATTGGGATTTTGTACTAGGAAGGGTAAAGATGTTGTTGGTGTTAGTACTCCACCTATGTTGATCCCTTATAATAGTAGGTTTAAAAGGAAATATGAGGAGGAAACCTCCAGTTTGTAGAAATTAGATACTGCTACCTATACAATGACTCAAAACCCTGAAGAGACCGATGTTGAAATTGTAGCCACCAATCTCTTGAGAGGAAGAGATAGGAAAATTCGTGAACAATGATGAAAAAATAGAAACAAAACAAGACATTGCATAACTGAGCATAAATCCACTTAAGAGAAAGATGAATCAAATGATCAAGAAGAAGAAATTTCTGCTAGTCTTCACAACCAAAATGATGAGGGTGACATAAGTAATCAAGAGAACATTTCTACTAAGACACCTTTATAGGAGAAATGTGGTAACTCTCAAAGGGAAAAACAAGATTTGAGGGCCCAAGAGACTAATACTCCTCTCCATGAATATGGTTTTGATGAATAAGATCCAAATCCAGAGACTACAATGAATACTTCTCTTGGCCATGACATACATAAGGAAGACACAAAGGAAAAATCCAATAAAATCTCCCAAACAAAAGAATATTTTTTAGAGAAAATGAGCGTCTTGCAAGACAAAATAAGTTGGTTAGAAGCTCAAATGATACTTATTCAACCTCAATTACAACAATTTTATGATAGGAGCCAACAACAAGTTGAGGAAATAAATGAATTAAGATGCCAGTTATGGCAATTGACTCAAAGACATAACCTAGACACAATAGGTTATATAACTCTAGAATAACACAAGGAGGTGATTGACAGTTTGAAAGCCTCATGGGAAGAAAAGATTGCTGAAGAGTGTATATGACTATAGAATACCACCAAGGAAAATTCAATGAACTAAAGGCTGTGATGGAACAAAATATTTCAACTGACTACATCTCTAAAGATGAGCATCAACAGATAATCCAAAAGTTGAAGAACTAGTGGGGCAAAGAGAGTGGCAGTAGTGAAAAAGTTATCAAATGGTTCATCCTAAGTCTATAAGTTATACATGAATACATGCAATGTCTTTAGCTGGTGATGCAAGCAAAGGGAATTCACCAATCTTGAACTCACTCTAAATGAAGCATATTTCACAACAATGGGTTTCACTATTCAAGGCAAACACCATCTAGACAACTTTCCTTCTCTTGACACTTCTAGTTCTCTATCTCACAGACCCAAACCAAAGCTATGCACACTCTTCCTTCACTTCAAAGAATCTAATTCACTCAACCAACTCCTTTCAAGGACCTTCAAGCACTCATTTATGGTTATTCATTTCAGACTGACTTCAATGTGCAACTATGACACTTCTCAACCACAACCCCAATATTTCCTTTCAAGAGAAAAATGAATAACTCAACACTTGATGCTTCTCTATTAAGGAAAAAATTGCATGATTAAACCCTTCATAAACCCCAAAAACATATGTCACCTATTTAGGTTACAATTTCTTCAAAAACTGAATGCAAGTCTTATAGTTCTACAACACTGACTGACAGACCTTTTCTCCCAACATAGGCACTAAAACCCATAAGTAATCACATATTTGAATACCCTTTCTATTTTCCTAAAACATGCTTAGAAATGGGTTATGGGTCCTTTGTAACTTAAGGTTCAAAACTTGTTGTCTCAGTTAGATTTAGGCCTAATTAGACATGGCTACAACATGGGTTTATAGGTTCTACTATCTCGACTCAAATATGCTTGTCCAAAAATTGGAACGCATTTATTTAGGTATTTACAAGCTTTATAAATAACCACAAGACCAATTACATCAGGATTTTATCCAACCCTAAGCCTTAGGCTTCATGTCTGCCCCAAAACTCTGTTTTTCCAATCTGTTACAGTTCTAAACACTAACTATTTGCATATCACCATTGGTACTTTGAAACTACAGCATTGAAATATATTATTCAATGCCACAAGGAGTCTCTTCACCAAAACTTAGCTATGTTCAATGGTTAACATGGGAGAAACACAAATTTTCAAGCCTCTATTTACCCCAATCAAGGTTTTTGGGAGTTATATGAAAAATTGCTCTTACTCACTCAAATTCACACCAATCTGCATGAAAAAAGAGTTTAATGGATGGTTATTGAAATATTTATCACATAAAACCATTCAAACATGCCTTCATGTCTTACATGGCTGTACTAAGGCCTGAAACAATAATTTTTTGTAGAAATGCATAAAAACAGTGCTCTTTTATTGATCAAAATCTAATAATCAATCACCCACGTCTTGTCAATTGTTCACAAAGCCTTTTATAGGAATTTCATACATGAATCTTCACATTCCAATTTTTTTAACTACTTTCCAATGTTTTAGACCCACTTGTCCTTTCACCTTCCTAATGTTGCTTTTTGCAACTTTACATTTTTTGCATATTTGTGACAACTTTTGAATACATTGACATTTTTTTGTAAAATGTGGCACAATGACTTCCTAATGACTCTAATACATGGAAAAATGACCTGAATGACCCTTGAACAATGTGAAAAAAAAAATTTAATCAGCCTTCAAGATTTGCTTCCTAGAATCATTACATTGTCAAGATGCTCCTGCATTAGTTGGGGGGGAAATGATGGGTCAAATGTTTGTCATTAACTTTAGCATGGATTTACCTAGTTTTGTGTCCATCATATCTTAACTTTTGGCTCCTTTCCTCTTAAATTACAATAATACTTGTATAGGATTGAACTTAATATGGATTGAAGGATGCAAAATATCTAGCATTTAACCGATTATGAGTACTAATTTCAGTGGTTATGTGAAACAGGGGTTTTTGAGATTGAAGGGACGAGTGATGAAGATTACCTGGAGGATTTTGTGATCTTTTGGTTTCTATTAGTTATTTTCTTTTAGTACATGTTTAGTCGTTGGTTGGATAATCAAGTTTTTTAATCGGTTTTGGGATTTTAGATAATAGTAGGCTAGAGGACACCTCACTATTTTCCAAACATATCAAGTATTTCTGGTCATATGCCTACAAATTGTGGACATATCTATTTTTTATAGTATTTTTTGTAGTTAGATATATATATATTCTCTCTCTTGAGTATGAAAAATAATATTCAAGTTGAATTTAATATAAAGATAAGACTATCAAGTTATTAGTGTTGAATCTGCATATTGTGTAACTGTATTCCTCCATTGGGCTTGTTGGGAGATAGGGCTTTCTCATTAACAAATTTTTGGATTTATTTTCCTATTATTTTGTGTGAGATTATTTATGTTTGTTCATTAATTTTATATGTGTGCTTTTAATTAAATTAAGTTCAATAATTATGTATGTGTATTGTTGAATTGTTAATTTCAACGTGATCTTATTTATTAATTGTGGAGTGAACTCTCTTTTGAAAAGATCATTAATGTGTGGAATGAGAACAGATTGCAGGGACAACACATATATGTAAATTTGTGAAATAAACATAGTTCTTATAGCACCAAAATAATCTTCACAGTCTTATCAGATCCTGTGCCCAGACATCATAGGTCTTGTCACCTGGTTATTGCAGCTCCTATCACCCGAGTTGTTTTAATAAAATTTTATTGTTATATCTTTTCTATTCTTAAAATTAATGTTTAAAAGCATTGTGTGACTCTAAACCATTTATTTTAAGAATTTAAAGTAGAATTCAAAAGTGTGTGTGTTGATTTGAAATAGGAAGGCAGTGATTAAAAATAGGACTTGATTAAATTTGTAGATTGAGAAGCATGTTTTGATTTAATATTTAAATGCATTCATCCCCACTTAATTCACTAGTTTCAGCCCTTAGGTAGACTTCCATAATACCTTTCGCAAGTTTACCATCCTTGGATTGACACTTAGGAATAAACTAAGGAAACCACTATGAAATTCTTGAGGATTGATCTAAATACATTTACCAATTGGATAGAATTACCAGGATAGTTTATCTTCAACATCCATCCATAGTTTAGTCCAAACACTAGGTTTGAGAAATATGGTGGGAAAGGATTTTTTTTAGTCATGTTTTTTCTTACATAGCCTTATGTAGTGACTTCATTTTTGAAGATAAACTATTGTCTAAACTCTTCCCTCAATCCTTGAAAGATGTTTCTTTAGAGTGGTTTTGCTCCTTACCAAATGATTTAATTGGTTCATTCAATGAAATTATTGATTCCTTTTACAACCACTTCCAAATTCACATGGGTCCTAAAATGACCCTAGTTTTTTTGATGAAATGTCAACAAAAGGATGGTGAAAAGGTCACTGATTTCATAGTGTGATATCAGATGCTTTATTGACAAACAAACATTAAGATTCCTGATGCCGACCTTCAAAGAATGTTTATTTCCAATTTGCAAGATAAAATCAAAACTAAGCTTGACATGACGAGATTTCCCTCCTTCACATAGTTGTGTATAGCTCTTCATGATTACCAAAATTCAATTAGCAGTTGTGAAGTGAAAACTCCCTCTAACCATTTGAAAAGTCTGAATCCACACCTCAAACCAACTATCAACCTTTCAAGAAACAAAATAAGGGCTTCCTACATCTTAATCCCCCTCAATCCAATAAAAATGTTAGCACCCAAGTGGCTTCTATAAAGACAACAAAACCATATGTCTTTGTAGATAGAAATGGATAGTTTACACCTCTACCTGATACCCTTCATAATACCATGTTGTAGCTCTTAGAAAATAATTTTATTTCCTACCTCTCGTTAGAGCTCATAATCCTAATAAGCCTTTACCTCCTGTTATTTCCATTTTCATCAACAAAATGAACATGATATAGAATATTGCAAGCATCTTAAACATCTTGTGTAATACCTCATTGATTCAAATTAGAGGTGTTAATGATCAAGGTAATAAATGTGTAGCTCCTCCTAATAAAATTTTTCTAATATTTACCAATCCCATGCCTAAGCATCATATCTCCTTTATCAAATCTAGTGAAACAAAGAATGATGTGATAAATATTGACACAAATGATGAAAACATGAAAGACAATAAGAACAACCGTATGGATGATGTGATTGCATTTATTGATGATAAACCTCATAAGGACCTAACTAAGATGTTGCTTGATATTTCTTTCTCACAACAATATATACTTAAACATGCACTCAATGGTCCTCTTTACATAGTTGGAAGAATCAATGAAAATCCTACTAATGGGATATTAATTGATCCCATCTATGTGGAGAACGTGATCACTAAAGAATTTATATTTGTACATGAACTTTATCAAGATACATATGATTAACCAAAAGCATGGATCAAAATGCATAATGGTTTTTCTTTCCCTATGGTTGGCTCGATAAATCTCCCTTTAAAGGTTGGACTGAAAGAATTAAATGTATTATTCACCATCATCTCGTCGTCGGACCAATTTTGTGTGAAGTTAGGCTATCCATGGCTTTGCTCCATGAATTCCATACCATCGATTGTGCATAAATGCTTAAAGTTTCCATTTGGAAATGAAATATTTACAATGTGTCATAGTGGCTTTAATCCTGTGTCTTCTCGTGGGAACTTTTCATTGGATTTCTTTTGGCCTAAGCCTATTGAACCTATTAGACCCCATGAAGACTTATTTTTCAAATCCTATCAAAAGTTTAAGGTAAAGCACATAGCAGAATTATTCCTTAGTAATATGCCTCAACCCATGATTGAGCCCCCTATCCTTGATGAAACTATGATTGAACCAAAAGCCCTTCCAAGTAACCAAGAGTAGCCTATGACAAATCCTTTACCTATTTCCTAGAGCATGAGATAATAAAAAAATCATGTTGTGCCTCCTAAAGTCAAACAGGTTTACAAAGCTAAAGAGAAATTGGTTGAACAACCTCCCTTGGTTCATTTTGTTCCTCCCGTGAGGGAATACAATAAACCTATGGTTGATAAACCCACTCATACACCAAAAAAAACTTGAAAACTACATGAAAAGAAATTGAAATGCTAGAGAATGTACAGGCGTAGACGATGTGCTATTTCTCATTCATTACAAGCACAAGAAGAAAAGAATAACCTAGAAAATCAAAATTCAAACTTATCAAAATCAGTGCATAATACCTCTCCACCTTCACTAAAACATAAACAACAACAAAATTCTATAGATATTGACATTAGACCTCCTATTGTGATTAACTTGGATGATGATAGTAAAATTGCAAAGATTGATGAACAAGTGCATGATGAGTTGAATTCATTTTTTTCATCTTCTATGAGCTTAAATGGTGATCCTCCTAATAAGAGTGTTGAACTTGGTTCTTGTCCTAGTTCGACACTTGATTTTATCCCTTTGGCTGGTTGTCAACCTTCTATATACACTGATCAAGATTGGGATGCAGATTACTTGCTATAGGTTAACTCACATGTGCCTTACTAGTCTTTTTTTTTGTTTTTTTGCATGTTTCTTTATGTGATTGCATGTGTGTAATGTGATCTCTCATACTGTTTTGTTTGATGTATCTCTCTTTATGTCCATTCCTCTATTTGTATCTACATTCTTCTATATGTTGTAAAAATTTATCTTTTTGGTTGTCTTGTGTTTTCCTTTTGGGGATGATGCAACGTGTTGAGACATTTACGTATATTCCATGTTGACCCAAAATATTTTTCTTTTTATTCGATCTCTATGTGTCATTATTCTTGTTCTATGATTATTTGGGGAATGAAGACGTTTTCGAGCTCTACAACAACATTGTAGCAAAGATATACTGACCTCGCATCTGTGGATCCCTTATGTGTTTTGGGATTTCATTTTGGGGTGACCCCTTCCTTCCTTTTCATGATATAGCTCCATTTAGGAGCATATGTCTTGGCATAGGGATTTCTAAATAAGCTCTCATGTCCTCTTTATGGATTAACATTGACTATTGGATACTTTAAAGAAAATTTCTCCCAACAATGGTGCTATAAATTTATTTAAAGTGGGGGCATACATTGGTATTATTTTTGACACTCATGTTTCATTGAGCAATTTTCTTTCTTCTTATGATGCATCCTTTTCTTGGTGGTGTCATTGGGTTTGATGTCCTCCAAGAGCATGATATCTCTTAGTGTACAACTTTCCTCTTAGTGGTGATGCTACACATTTCATTCCCTAAGTTGCAATTCTCTTATTCTTTGACTTGTCCTCTCTTGGAGACATTAGGCACAATGTTCCCTAAGAAGAGACCTTACACGAACTAAGCAAAATCCCTTTGAACAAACCTTTACTTACATTTTTTTCATAAGTGTTTAGCATAATACAACTTGTTAACCTTGTGAAGCTCAAATGCCTCTTCAAGGCCACCAAGCATAACACACTTTGATTGAATGTGGAGCCTTTCCCTTGTTCATAGGTGCTTAGAATAATGTAGCTTATTAGGACTTATGAAGCCTGAAGCCTTAGTTTTGTGGCACCCTATCAAAGTTTTCAAAGGGATAGCTTTGGTATCATTAGTACAACGAGAGCCTATAGACCTAGCATGAATTTCTCAATAAGCTAGTTTCTTGGGGGCTCACCTAGTGGGAAGACTAAGGTTCCATTAGCTCGGAGTGAGTGCACACATTGTTTGCACAGTGGATATCAAGTTCTTCTTGTGAATGTTCTTGGAAAAACAACTGAGGCATATTCCACATCACATTGGACAGTCGAAGCTTGATCCACCCACCTATTTTTTCCTTTTCTTTTATGTCTTTGGTGTTGTATGATTGAGTATCTTTTTCATTTTTGCATACATATATGTCTTGAATGTCTACTTTAGTGTGAGTTTGACGTGGGTTCGTCCTCTCACTAAAGTGGGGGCTGAATGTAGTGTAGAAAAATGTATCCCCTTTACATTTTCACAATTAATTTGGAATATATATAAAAATGGACTTAATTGTGCCTTATTTTTTAGTGTTCTAGAGTGTACCTCTTTACACTTTCACACTTATTTAGGGATCCCTTAATTAATTGAGGTTAATTTTCCTTAATTGGCCCCTTTAATTCAAATCCAAGCCTAATTAAATACATTTTTTGAAGAGGACACCCAAAATTCATTAATGCCTAAACATAACACTTCTAATTGAGAATTGTGTGTCCTAGGTGAGTGACCTAGGACCCATTTTCCCATGGGTGAATGGGTCCTCAATTAGACCTAGGACCTAAATTTAAATTATTTTTTTGGAGGTATTTTAACATATTCACATGTCGGCTTGTGTTATTTGAATTTCAAGAAATTAATGTTACATTGTTGCATTGGTGGTTGTCGTTGCACCAAAATATCAACTTGTTAATGCCTGATACAACCACTAGATTTTTACAATATACACAAAAGGCGGTTAATCCATGTCACCAACTCGGGCACTGCACTACACAACACAAGGAGACCAAGAGAGAATTCTTGCAACAATCCCCCTAACACAAGTGAGGGGTTGGAACTCATGACCTCAGATCTATTACAAATTGTTGTATTGGTGGTTTCCATTGCACCAAAAGATTGACCTATTAATTTTTGATACAACCGCTAGATTTATATAAGATCCATGAGAGGTAGTTAATCCATGTCACGAACTTGAGCGCTATGCTGCACAGGACAAGGAACCAAGAGCGAATGCTTGCAACATACATACTTATAAATATAAGGCCATTTCACTATGTTTCACCTAGAAAATTCAAGTTATCATAAGAGTACATTCACAAGAGCATTTCAAGGCATTCAAGGGTAGATTTATTGAAGAATTATTACAAAAATCAAGATCCAATTGTCATGTCAAAGTCTTCTTGCATCATGCATTTTTTGGAGCTAATATGATGATGTAGGTTTCATGATCCATTCAAGCATTCAAGGAATTGTTTCAAGTCAAGTTTCAAGATAAAGATCCACATCTATTGAAGCCATTTCATGCAAGTTATAGACCTACATTATAATGTTCATCCAAGGGTTTGGTAGGTTGTGACATAAATTTGTTCATCCATCATTCCTTTCATGCTATTTTGTTTCATTTCAAGGTTTAATTACCAAAAAGAGGTTTGACCAAGGAAAACCCCCATTCACCAAAAACAAAACATTTTTCTCTCTTGATTTGTGTTTGCAGATTTAGGTGGAAGAAATCTTGGAGATCTCTTGAAGAGCGAAATTGAAGAAGTTGGCAAAGTTGTAAAAGTTGTCATCTCATAGAAACTCAATTACATAACTTATTTTCATCTTTCTGAACCTGACACATGGGAAAATGGAGAGATTTAGATCTATTGTAGAGGCTCCCAAAAGTTTCAAAAAAACCCTAAACCAAGACCCATTTTCCCTTGGACGAATGAGTTCTAGGCCAGCTTCAACAAAACACTTTTGCTGACTAGTACACATAATCTTACAATATACATCTAAAAATGGTCACATTAAATCAAGCTTGGTAATTAATTAAATATGAATTATTTAATTAATATTCTAAATTCAGCTACATATAAATAAATTTAATTGTTTATTTATATCGTTCATTTTCCTAATTCTTCTAATCTAATTAAATAAATAAGTTTATTTAATTATTACCATCTTCATCTTAATTAAATTAAATAAATATCATAATTTATTTATATTAATTATCATATTATCACAAGTTTGAATTTCTAAATTCAAATAAAGGAATATTCTTCTAAAATCCTTATTTCTAATTCTTCATTCCACATTTAAATTAAATATTATAAATATTTGATTTAACACTTTCCTCACTACACATTTAATTAAATATTTTAATTATTTAATTAACTTCCTTTTTCATCTCACACATAATTAAATACTAATTATTTAATTATGGAAGCTTCTAAAAATCCTTGTCACATATAATTAAATAAATAAATAATTTAATTAAAGGATTTATTCTCAACTACCAATTAACTCCTCATAATTGAATTGCACAAATGGCAACTTTCCTTCAATTTTGAATGGAGAAGGTTGTGTAGGAGGAAACATTTCCCATTATTCTCTCAACCTTCCATCTTTCTCTCAACTTCTCAATCTCTCACCGTTCATCTTGACAGGTTTGATTTCAATTGTTGATCTTTGCCAACTAGACTTTTGCCTCCAAAAATCTATAAATATAACCTCTTTGTGAGTTGAAAAGGATCCTAGATTTTGTGAATTTAGCATGATTACTATAATTGCATTCTATTCACCATCTAGCAATCTTGTTTTTAGCATAGCATTTCAAGTTCATACCATTTTAGCGTCATATCTTAATCATGTATAATCATTTAGCAATAGACATGCACGTTGCATAATCTCATTCTCTAAGTTGTCATTCTGCCAAGATACTGCTTATGCCAACTAAGAGCCAACAACTTACATAGAATCATGTGGAGATAGAGGACAATGGGATATTTTTGAAGGAGTTGTTGTTTTAGAGTTTATTTTACATTTAAATCAATTTCCTTTGATATAATGTCGCATTGGTGTGTTGTTTTATCTTTTTAGTTAGCTCACATATTCACACACACATTTTTGGTGCCCACCATGGGCCCCTTGCCCCATTTATAATCTTTTTATTGCAGATTTTATGACAGGTAATAAACTGGACTTGTGGTTTAGCGCATACGAGCACTGTTTTAGCACTTTGACATTATGTTTTAGCACATATACTAGTTCCTTTAGTGTATTTACTTTTTGTTTTAGCACATACCTGAATGTTCATTTAGCGCATTTATTCTTTGTTTTTGCGCATTCATGTGTTTTTTTAGTGCATACAGGGAGTTGTAAAATTAAACCCTGATTTTGACGCGTTCGCAGACAAAGATTTTTATTTTCTGAATAAGTTTAAAATGAAGCAATCCTAGGGTAGAAATTTAAATCTGGAATTAACCAATCCTATGATAGTCACCAAACAGTAATTTATCTTGGTTAAAATGAATCCCATGCTTGTTGTGAAGCAACATCTTCACTTAGTTTAGCAAATTATCATTTGGGATTTAAAACTAAACAAAATTGTTTGTTGTGATTGTCGGGTGATAGGCCTATGGTCTCCCCTTAACTGGGTGATCAAAATGCCAAACTCATCTTTTTATTTACTATATTTCATGCTTTATTACATCATTTATAAGTCTTTCTCTTGTGGGAAAAAGTACTTACCCAAGAGGAACGACGTAAGTGGGAACACCTAAAGCCAAGGATTCCAACCCACTCTAATCAAAAGTGAGTTGTTGATGAAATTCCAACTTGACAGTAGTGTGCAAGATAACCATCCCCAAATCCTTTGTTCTTAAGGTTGGGAGGTCTCCCAAGGGAGTATATCATTTTCCGCACTGAATGGAAACACTTACTATGAACTTTAGTGTAGAAGCCAACCATGTCAATTTTCAAACATCCTAATAATCACAGCGCAAGGGGAGGGAAGAATCTTCCCCCAAGACACTCACCATATAATTTCCACAGACCGTTTTCTCAAGGGATCAAGAAATCTAACCTTGAGTATGCACCTGGAAAAGACAAAAACACGAGCACCCTCTAGGGGGTGACACGGTTGTGTGAGTCGATGCAATTCTAAGATGTGGGTTGTGGTTACTATGAAGACCTTTTTGAAAAATAAGAGTGAGTCTGTCTGAAGTGCTTATTTTGTTCAATACCTGTGGAAATCTCAAGAACATATTTTAAGACTTTCAAATAATTGTTTTCTCTTATATATCATGTTTTTCAAACATTAAATCAGATAAAGAACATCCAAATCGAAAAACTATCGAAACATGTCTGTCTTAGTTCATTGATTGGATATTTTAGTGCACCCCTAGTTTGTTTCGATGCATCCCTA
This sequence comes from Sequoiadendron giganteum, assembly GCA_007115665.2. Lineage (NCBI taxonomy): Eukaryota > Viridiplantae > Streptophyta > Pinopsida > Cupressales > Cupressaceae > Sequoiadendron > Sequoiadendron giganteum. Next base: position 592,703,337 of record CM021109.1, read on the forward strand.
CTTTTTTTCAGCGCATTTATGATCTGTATTAGCGCATTTATGCTCTATTATAGCACATCTATGCTCTATTTTAGTGCATCCATGCAAGAGTCCAACACATTGGTATAATCTTTTAGTGCATCTGTTGAAAATTTTAGTGCATCCATTGAACATAGTAGCACATTTGTGTTCTGAGTCTAAAGAGTTGATAGGGTAGGGTTGGATGGAACAATCATTGTTCCATGCTCTGGATCTTTACTTGCAAGACTTCCTTGGTGTCTTACTTCACCACCTTAACCTTTAGGACCTTCTTCATGTTTAAGTACCCCTGGTTCTCCTGGCCAACCCCACTACCATCACAATTCAACCTACCAAGTCAAACTTGGTGCAATGCCTCTAACTCTTCCTTAGCCCTTAATCTACCCTAAAGACTAACATTCTCCAAGAACTAAAGCTTAGCTTTGCAAGGGTGTAGAGATGTTTCCATTGACCTCATTCCATCCTGTTATGGCTCTGAAAGATCCACCTAACTTCATCTTTTCATCGCTTTCACCAAACCCTCATTTAGGGTTTAAAAGGCTACTAGCCTAGGAATTCCAAATTAGGCCTTCTTCCTGAGGAAACAAGTTAGAACTCTAATGTTCTCCAAAGAACACAAGATCTTCTCTTGGGTTTCTTTGTCCTTGTGTCTATCCCTCAAATATTCTAGAGGCCTTAATCCTCAACTGACCATACATAGCCATAACCCTCCATTTAGCAAATTAGGCCTTTTTTAAGCCATTTCCTAACCACACAACAAGCTGTCAGTTTATTCTCCCTCCAAATGGACTGGTGAAGCCTCCTCCTTCATGCCAAGTCTTTGCAAGGAATCTATCTACCCTCTCCACACCGTGGCTTGACAGGGAATGGTCACCCCTGCAAACCAAGTGCCATGCACTCCATGTCTTTCCTAGCCGGACACTGTCAGGCTCGCCTAGGAGAAGACTTCCATGGTGCTTGTAGAACTGTCAAGACATCCTAACCCTACCATATGTACAAGCATGGGGTTTAGTCACAATTCCCAAGAGGTCATACGTTAAGTACAGTGGGAGTGTGAGCTAAACCTCCATTCTCTACAAATAACCTGTTAGATCAACAACTGTAAAAGTAAAGAAACTATCTACAAACAGAACTTGAACCCGAACCAGTAGTCTAAACTACCAACACATAGTGCTTGATTAACACTCACATTACAACCTACACAATTCATAGTATCCAAATCAAACCATTAAATCACTCCCTCAATGCAAAAATCAGTAACTTTCACATTAACAACATAGTTCTCCTTTGAATTTTAAAATTTCCAATACTTCCAATACTTTCCAACCTTGCTCTCAGGTCAAGGCACACCCTATATAGGTCAACAAAAGTAGTTATGCCTCCCCTTGGTCAGACATTGCAGTTACCTTGTGGCAAATTTGCAAAAATGTACCATTTTGCACTTTTTTCCAATTTCTAGTAAAATGAATTTCTAAACTCATCAGTAAAATGACTTTCAAAACTCATACACCCTTTCCACTCCTTAACCTGCTGATCACTACTGATCACTACTGATCACTCCTAATCAATACATATTCTTAAGCCTCTAACTCTATCTCAATGGTCAACATGACCTTAATGGTATCATATCAAAAACAAAAATTCATCCTAGACTTCCTAATTGCCTAGTGTTTCCTAGGTGCTCCTGCACCATTCTCCCCCTCCCTGCACAAACACTAAGGAATGTGAGGAGAGATCAGTGACATATCAATGCCCTACTTCTTAAACTGAGCTTCATCCACCCATGTAGCCTCAGACTCTGGCTTGTCCTTCGACTTGATGAGGTGCTCCATGTACACTTTATGCCTTGTAGATTTCTTCACCCTTGACTCCAAGATCCTCTCTGCTTGTAGCTTGTCTTTAGGGGGTAAGGTTATGTTATCGACATCCTTGAAGATATCCCTACTATTCTGATCCATGTCATTGACTGATCCCTTATACCTGATCAAATCAGCTACATTGAACATTGGAGAGATGCCTAAATCTGCAGGTAACTCCACCTTGTAGGCATTCTTCCCATATTTGGCTAACACCTTGCATGGCCCCACTCTTTTCATATGCAATTTGGTTGATGTTCCCTTCTGCAATCTGGATTTGTTGAGGTGGACCATGACATAGTCTCCTACTACAAATTGTAAATATTTTCTAGAAATATCCACCTTATCTTTCAACTTTTGAGTAGCCTCGGTGACTGTCTTCTTCACCTGCTCTTGAATCTCCTTCATGGTCTGAGAGAAATCCTCTACATGTCCACTCCTATGCTCCATAGCTCCTAGATCCCTGAGCTCACACACACCTCTTGGGTGCATTCCATACACTATTTCAAAAGGACTCTTCCCTGTGGTCCGGTTCACACTGTCATTATATGCATACTCAGCCTGTGATATAACCATGTCCCATGTCTATCCATACTCTTTGGTTAGGCACCTTAGAAGGTTACCTAACACCCTATTAACCACCTCTGTTTGACCATCGGTCTGAGGATGGTAAGCTGATCCAAAAGATAGGTTGGTACCTAATCTACTCCATAGAGTCTTCCAAAAGTGACTCATGAACTTCACATCCCTGTCCGAGACAATGCTCAATGGAAATCCATGGATCCTTACAATTTCCTTGAAGAAAAGGTGAGCAATATAGCTAGCATCATGGGTGGTTTTGCAAGGGATAAAGTGACTCATCTTACTGAATCTATCTACCACCACATAGACACTATCAAACCCTGTCTTGGTCTTAGGGAGTCCTACCACAAAGTCCATGCTAACACACTCCCATGGTCTGTTAGGAATGGGTAGGGGTTGATATAAACCTGCATTACTAGCTCCTCCCTTGGCTTTCATACATACTACACACTGCTCCACATACCTCCTGACATCCCTTGACAACTTAGGCCAATAGTAGAACCTTTGCACTAGTTCCAATGTCTTGTTGATGCCAAAATGTCCACTAAGACTACCATTATGCTTCTCCTGGATGAGATTCTCTCTCATTGATCCTCTTGGAACACATAACTGATTCCCCTTGAATAACAATCCACTTTGCAATGTATACTCAGAGTATTGACTATGAAAGTGATTCTCAAAGTTAGAACATACCTTGTAGGCCTCCGAGAAGTCTTCATCTTCCCCATAGAGATCCTTGAAACTCTCTATTCCAATGCTCTTGATCTGTATCTCTTGCACTATCAACAATCTTCTACTTAGTGCATCTGCTACCTTGTTCAATTGTCCCTTCTTGTGCTTGATGGTGAAAGTAAAAGCTTGGATGTATTCCATCCATTTCAAATGTCTATTACTCAACTTCTCTTGAGTGTTGATATAGCTAAGTGCTTGATTGTCAGTAAAGACTACAAACTCTTTGGGTAGAAGGTAATGCCTCCACTTCCTAAGTGACTGAACTAAAGCATAAAGTTCTAGGTCATAGGTAGAATACTTCTTCTTAGCTTCATTGAGCTTTTCACTAAAGAAAGCTATAGGCCTGCCTTCTTGACTTAGCACTCCTCCTACTGCAACTCCACTGGCATCACATTCCACAGTAAACAACTTGTCAAAGCTAGGTAACAAAAGTATAGGTTGAGTTGCCACTTCTTGTTTCAGTTTCTCAAAACCTTTCTCAGCTTCTTGAGTCCACTTAAACTTAGTCTTTAAGCCACCTTTGATTGTATCTAGGACTGGTGCACATATGCCACTAAAGTTCCTTATGAATTTCCTATAAAATTGAGCCAATCCATGAAAACTTCTTACCTCTGTCCCTGTGGTTGGTGTAGGCCAATTTAGGATAGCTTCCACCTTGCTTGGATCCATCTTCAATGATCCTTGGGATACTACAAACCCCAAATACACAAGCTCTTGTTTAAAGAACTCACACTTCTCTAGGTTGATGGCTAACTTCTCTTCTTGCAATCTTCTAAGAACCAACTCCACATGCTTTAGGTGTTCTTCTGCTGTCTTGCTAAAGATGAGTATATCATCAAGATATACCACCACAAATATCCCTATAAATCTTTGAGCACTTCATTCATGAGCCTCATGAATGTGCTAGGGGCATTAGAGAGGCCAAATGGCATAACTCTCCACTCATACAACCATCATTGTCTTAAATGTTGTCTTCCACTCATCTCCATCCTTGATTCTGATCTGATGGTATCCACTCTTGAGATCCAACTTGGTGAAGTACTGAGCTCCTCCAAGACAATCCATCAAGTCCTCAATCCTAGGGATAGGGAACCTATACCTAATTGTGATCCTATTTATAGCTCTTGAATCAGTACATAATCTCCACTTGCCTCCTTCCTTGGTTGCTAAGACCACTGATACTGCACATGGGCTGATGGTCTTCCTAATCAATCCTTGATCCAATGACTCCTGCACTTGTCTAGCTACCTCTAGATTCTGATCCGGTGTAAGCTTATAAGCTGCTTTGTTTGGCAATGAAGCTCCAGGTATGAAGTCAATCTGATGACTAATGGATCTCTTTGGAGGTAAAGTTGTTAGTGCACCATCAATCACTATGTCCTTATACTTCTCAAGCAACTTCTGGACTACTCCGGGTATGACTGTTTTCTCAGTCTTGTCCTCTTCCTTGGGTTGCACTATGACCACATATCCTTCACCTCCTTGATGTAGGTTGTTAATGAAATCTTTACCACTGCTCAATAAGACATTAGGTGTCTTTGACTGTCCTTCTTCTTCATTTGACAGTGACTGTAATTTAAATGTCTTCCCATCCTTTTTGAAAGAAATGGTGTTCTCTTTCCCATCATACATGGCACTTCTGTCATACTATCATGGTCTGCCCAATAGTAGATGGCATGCATCCATGGGTAACACATCACATAACAACTTATCCTTGTACCCTCCAATGGAAAACTCCACCGTTGTTTGTTCATTGACAAGAACACTCTGCCCTTTGTTCAACCATGTTACTTTGTAAGGGTTAGTGTGGGGTACCTTTTCCAACTTCAACTTCCTTACTACCTCTTCTAAGATGATGTTATCAGTTGAACCTAAATCCACAATAACCTTACATACTTTCCCAAGTATTTTGCATCTCACTCTAAATAAAGATCTTCTTTGCTTTGGCTCTTCCTTGACCGGTTGTCTGATCAAAACTCTCCTAAACATAAGGTTTTCCTCCATTTCTGATTCAATGTGACTAACCTCTGGTGATTTAGTACTCATGGTGTCCTCTTGAGCATATGCCACTCTCTTCTCAGTATTTGATGAAGATGCTTTCTCCGGGCACCTATAAGCTGGATGTCCTACTTGACCACAATGATAACACTTCATATTAGCAAAGTATGAGTTGCTTATGCCTTCTCCTCTTCCTCTATTTGACCCACCTTGAGATCCTCTACCTCTTCCATAACCTCCTCTAGAAGGTGTTTCACTTCCATGATCTGTGAGTTTAGACTCTCCTTGGTTTCTTTGTTCAGTTCCTCTACCTAGGTAGCCACCTCTATGTCCTCTTTGATCTCTTTGATCTCTGCCTTTTCCTCTACTCTTAGAAGCCTGATCATGCTTCCTCTTGCTTCTTTCCTCAATCTTAATAGCTAATTGGTAACATTGGTGTACTGTCTTGGGACTTCGAAGAGTCATCTCCTCTTGAATGTTCCACTTCAAGCCGTTAAGATACCTAGCCACCTTGAGACTTTCATCTTTTGAAACATTAGACCTCATACAAAGTTTTTGAAACTCCTCGGTGGAAGTGTTCACATCTTGGTCTCTTTGCCTCAAGCTTTGTCTCTTCTTATGTAACTGAATCTCATAATCATCTGGTGTGTATGCTTCTCTCACTTTTGCCACCATACCCTTCCAAGTTGAAATAGGCTTCTTACCTTCCTTTTCCCTCTCTGTCTGAATGAATTTCCACCATGTCAAGGAAAATCCTCTCAATCTTGATTTGGGCACCTTCACCTTCTATGCTTCAATGACTCCATCACATTCAAAATGGTTCTCCATGCCTTCTATCCAATCTATGACTAGATCAACTTCCAATTTTCCACTAAATAGTGGTATGCCTTCAAGTGCTTTCCCACTCAAAGCTTTCAATGCCTTCAAGAAAGGCTCCTCTTGCAGAATAGGGTCAGGTTCAGGGGTCTTGTCTTCCTCTACAACCTCTTCACTCTTTGGTATCCTGCCCTCCAATCTATCACTGACCTCATCGGCCTTGATCTGAACATTGCTCAATGCTTCCTCAAGTTGTGCTAATCTTTCTCTCAATCTCCTATTGTCTTCCTCTTGATCTTTGACCTTCTTTTCCAACTCAATTTTTGTCACCATGGTTGTGGAACCACTAGATTCAAGGTCTGACATACAAGATTCTATCCCAAATCTTTAACTTTCTCTGATAACAATCTGATAGGGTAGGGTTGGATGGAACAATCATTGTTCCATGCTCTGGATCTTCACTTGCAAGACTTCCTTGGTGTCTTACTTCACCACCTTAACCTTTAGGACCTTCTTCATGTTTAGGTACCCTTGGTTCTCCTGGCCAACCCCACTACCATCACAATTCAACCTACCAAGTCAAACTTGGTGCAATGCCTCTAACTCTTCCTTAGCCCTTAATCTACCCTAAAGACTAACATTCTCCAAGAACTAAAGCTTAGCTTTGCAAGGGTGTAGAGATGTTTCCACTGACCTCATTCCATCCTATTATGGCTCTGAAAGATCCACCTAACTCCATATTTTCATCGCTTTCACCAAACCCTCATTTAGGGTTTAAAAGGCTACTAGACTAGGAATTCCAAATTAGGCCTTCTTCCTGAGGAAACAAGTTAGAACTCTAATTTTCTCCAAAGAACACATGATCTTCTCTTGGGGTTCCTATTCCTTGTGTCTATCCCTCAAAGATTCTAGAGGCCTTAATCCTCAACTGACCGTACATAGCCATAACCCTCCATTTAGCAAATTAGGCCTTTTCTAAGCCATTTCCTGACCACACAGCAAACTATCAGTTTATTCTCCCTCCAAATGGACTGGTGAAGCCTCCTCATTCATTCCAAGTCTTTGCAAGGCATATATATGCCCTCTCCACATTGTGGCTTGATAGGGAATGGTCACCCCTGCAAACCAAGTGCCATGCACTCCATGTCTTTCCTAGCCGGACACTATCAGGCTTGCCTAGGAGAAGACTTCCATGGTGCTTGTAGAACTGTCAAGACCTCCTAACCCTACCATATGTACAAGCATGGGGTTTAGTCACAATTCCCAAGAGGTCGTACGTTAAGTACAGTGGGAGTGTGAGCTAAACCTCCATTCTCTACAAATAACCTATCAGATCAACAACTGTAAAAGTAAAGAAACTATCTACAAACAAAACTTGAACCCGAACCAGTAGTCTAAACTACCAACACACAGTGCTTGATTAACACTCACATTATAACCTACACAATTCACAGTATCCAAATCAAACCATTAAATCACTCCCTCAATGCAAAAATCAGTAACTTTCACATTAACAACATAGTTCTCCTTTGAATTTTAAAATTTCCAATACTTCCAATACTTTCCAACCTTTCTCTTAGGTCGAGGCACACCCTATATAGGTCAACAAAAGTAGTTATGCCTCCCCTTGGTCAGACATTGCAGTTACCTTGTGGCAAATTTGAAAAAATGTACCATTTTGCACTTTTTTCCAATTTCTAGTAAAATGAATTTCTAAACTCATTAGTAAAATGAGTTTCAAAACTCATCCACCCTTTCCACTCCTTAACCTACTGATCACTACTAATCACTACTGATCACTCCTGATCAAGACATATTCTTAAGCCTCTAACTCTATCTCAATGGTCAACATGACCTTCATGGTATCATATCAAAAACAAAAATTCATCCTAGACTTCCTAATTGCCTAGTGTTTCCTAGGTGCTCCTGCACCAAGAGTTTTCTAACACAATTTTCCATTTAGTTTGGTCTTTTTCTATGCTCAAGGTTTGGAAATTTGTAACTTTTTCTAAGAAATCCCTTGAGAAAAGGATCAAGAAACCAAAAAAGTCCCTTAGTTATAAGAAGCTATTGAAAAGCAGAATTTTTTTATGCCAAAGTCAAAAAATTTTGCTTGAGCATAGAATTTTCATTCATCGATATCATGACTTTGCTAGGGGTTTTAGTGATGATTTTTCTTTAGAACCATTATCTTCATGACCTTTCTTTCAAAGAAGAGCTCTTTTGCAAAGGCATAATCACAGTCAACCCATTCATCCCTCTTTCATCCCACAACCTGCAATTCAATATTTCAATCATCTCTATCAAGTGTTGCAATAGAGAAGTTGGAAGAATTAGGCATTTTAAAAAATCTTTATTTTCTCAAACTAAGATCAAAACATCGCAAAGTGCAACATCATCTCCATTTTCGATTTATAGTTCAATTCCCATAACAGGATCATCATCCTTCAAACTAAGGAATTACGAGCTAAAAATTAGAAATTTCTTTAGTCATATCAATAGAATCCTCATTCTATTTTGACTAAGATATCCAACAAATTGCACTCTTCCATTTGTGATCAAAGTTAGTAAAAAATTGGTATAAGCTTATGCCTGTTGTCACAAGATCTCGAAAGCACATAGAAGAAGACGGAAGGGAAAATCCACTTTGCAACATGGGTGATAAGGAAGAAAATCCTTTTCACAAGCTTCACACTGGGAATAATTCAAATAATGATGAAGTAACAGAAAAAATGCTTCAAGAATCAGAACATGATCCACAATTTCACACTCTCTGACAAGATTTTGGAACGAAACAAAGAAATAAAATTTCTTTTGTTAGCAAACCAAGGAGCTAAAGTGCCCTCTGATTTTGACACAAAAAAGATTAGAGAGGATTCTGAAGCCCCCCTTAATGATTTTAGTGCTCTTACTAAAAAAATATGAGCCTTACAAGGGAAAATTAAAGAAATACAGGGAGGTACAACCAAGAAATATGTTTTGGAAGATATTTTCTCATATCCCTTTAATAGGAATCTCAACATGATTCCTTTTCCAAAACATTATGAGATCCCAAAATTTGACAAATACATTGGGAAAACAGATCCCATTGATCATGTGAGCGAATTTTAAAATATGAGCCTGAAATTTTCTCATGAAGATACATACCTGATGTGATTATTTCCATGAATTCTAGGTGGACAATCCATGGAGTGGCTTTCAAAAATCACTCCCCCCATCAAAACACTTGAGGAGTTAATCAATAAATTCATATCCCAATACTCATATAATATGCAACATCAGATAACCATGCTTGATTTATGTAGAATAAAGCAAATGATTGGAGAACCCTTCACCATGTTCTTACAAAGATGGAGAAGGTTATTTGCAAGATATTCTCATCCTATTCCTGAAAAGGAAAAGATGGATATCTTTATTGATAGTCTAAATCAAGAGATGAGTTATAGGCTAAATCTTCATTGTCCTCAATCATTCGAGAAATTGATTGAAAATGCGATCACCATTGAAGGAGCTATGGTCAAGCGAGGAGTCCTAAATCTTGACAAGGATGGTCCAAATTCATTTAACAACAACAACAACAATAAATTATGATTTTGGACTCGAAATAAGAATGTTGTAAATGATGGGGTGGTAGATGGTAACAATGTGAATGCAAATCCAACCATTCTCAATGTATCAAGTGTCCAATGCAACAACAACAATCCTAGAAATTCCACTAACCAAGGCAATAATATTTCCAATAAGGGAAACAACACCAACCAAGGAACTATGGCCAATTATCGTGGAAATAATCTCGGCAAAAATCAAAACTTGGTTGTGCCTCGATCATAATTTTTCTCAAATCAACAGAGTTTTACTCCCTTGGGCCAGTCTCTTGAATCAATTCTCAAAGAGATTTTGAATCAAAATGCCATCACATTCCCACCGTAGAGAGATTATGAAATGCAAGTTAAACCACCATCGTGGAATGACTTGTACTATTGTGATTATCATAGATGCAAAGGTCATAGGATAAATAATTGCTAAGGGTTGAGGAATTTGGTCTAGGATTTGATTGATAACCACACCATAATGGTTGAGGGACATAATTCCAATGAAGATCATCAGGCATTCAAGGACCCTGTCCGCAATTATCAAAAAGGGGAGTCTTCGGGTGACAAAGGAAAAAATGTGAATCATGTCTATGACACCACCATCAATCATATCTACACTGATGATCAACAAGTCAATGCCATCAAAGTAAAAGGAAGGCAAGAATATTGAGAGGTCAATGCAACTACAAGGGGATAGGCCAAAATTATTGTTAAAAGAAGTTCATCTAAGATGATTGTTCCCCCTAGTACAATTTAGTCTATCAACTACAAAAAACGTTGGCTCAAATTTCTATCTTGGAGCTTCTTAAAATATCGTCGGCACACAAGGACATTCTGGAAAAATCTCTCGTTGAAACAACCGTGTCTCCTGATTTGGATATCAATAGGTTTCAAGCCATGGTGGGATAGTTGTCCTCACCCACATGCTTATCCATGTCTGAAAAGGATGATTCCTTCATGACTCATCCCCATAATTAATCACTTCATCTAGAATTCATGGTTCATAAAACTTGAATCAGACATGTCTTAATAGATGGGGGAGCTAGACTAAAAAAATTTACTTTAAAACTGGTTCTTGCTTTGGGATATTCAAAAAATTCTATTGATTCGAGAAGAAAAATTATAATCAAAGCATATGACGATGAGGAACGAGATTCTAAGGGCCTCATCATGATACCTATCAGAGTGGGACCTATTGCAAAGAACACTTTTTGTCAGGTTCTGGATTGAGACTTATCTTATAACATACTTTTGGGTCGCCCTTGGATCCATGAGATGCAAGCACTGTTGTCTACTTATCATCAATGTCTAAAATTTCCATATGGTGGACAAGAAATAACCATACCTACAGATCATAATAGCAACCAGATTTTCTCTAACATTAGAGAAACCCAATATTATTTTGTCCCACACAATAGAGAATCTCTTGCTATTGTTGTTTCCAAACATAATGATCAAACAAAATAATTGATAAAGAGTTTCGGCGCCAAGCTGCAATTAAAAGACAATGGAGTGGGAGAATATTATTTATGTCTCCCTAACTTACCCATTTCTCCAAGGTCACATGATCAACCTTCAGTTTCCATACAAAAATTTGTCGCAACTTCCTCATCAGGAATGTAAGATTCAATTCCCATCACCAAGTTTGATAGAAGATTCATCAAGGAAGATACTCAAGAAAATGAAGCTAAAGATAGAGCTATCCTCAATTGGCTATACAAAGATGAAGATGAATTTGTCTAGCATGTCAAGTTACCTACTGAGCAATATGGAGGGGGTTATAAAATAATGCAATGAATGGGTTATGAAGGAAATGGCCCCATAGGCAAGAGACATGAAGGAATTTTTGAACCTATCTAATCGAAAATAATGCATCCAAACGATAAAACCGGACTTGGATATGGTGAAGCCAAAAAGTAAGCATTCCAAAAGAAATCCAATGAAGAATTAGTTGAGACAATTATGATATTACAAGAGAATTCTAACATGGATTCCAATGAGTATGAATGGGATACCATTTATAAATATGAATAATGGAGAGACAAACAGGTGGATGTTATACAAAAATATACACCCATGCTCACAAAAGGGGAAAGTTCAAGACCTCCACTTGACTACGTACTTCAAAGTGACCATGACTCAAGTGATGGTGTTTCAATTCAAAGCGAAATAGATAATCAACAGGAGGATACCATCATAGATCTTCCCCATGGTGAGAACGATAACTGTATCATGACCTTAAGAGCTAGTGACCTCACCCAACTTGATGATCCATTACCCTTGACCCATCTTGAGCTTATTGATTGGGAACAAACTGATCCAATTGATATCCCAACCTTCTCCAATGATGAAACCATTGTAAATTTTCTTTTCTCTTCTGACCCAAAAACCAGTTCCACCAGTGAATTGTAGGATCAAAATATCAGTCAAGAGAGTGCTAAGTTTTTTAGTTGCAAAATTAACAATATAAAAGATAAATCTGATGGTGAAAACCTAACAAAGGTAGTATTAGATCATGAAAATAGAAAAATAAAGAGCATATCTAATGGTGAAAACCTTTCAAAGGCACTGGAATATGAGAAACTTGACACTCTCCCCGAGCACTATCTTCTATTTTGATAGAACCAACAGAGGCGATCAATATAGGTACTACGGAACAACCCAAAGTACTGCAAATTGTTGCATCACTGACAAAGGAAGAGATCCCATAATTCAAAAAATTACTAAAGGATAATCAAATCAATTTTGCATGGTCATATGCAAATATGCCTAGATTAGATCCAAGTCTTATCATGCATCATTTGTCCATCATGCCAAGGGAAAAACCTGTGAAATAGAAACTCATAAAGATGCATCCACATGTTGCATTACTTGTCAAAGAGGAATTAAAGAAGTTGTTAGATGTAGGATTCATTCGGTCTATCAACTATGCAGAATTGATCTCTAACATTGTACCTGTGTCAAATCTAGAGGGACGAATTAGAATTTGCACAGATTTTAGGGATTTAAATAAAGTGTGTCCAAAAGATGATTTTCCTCTACCAAGCATAGACACGATTGTGGACTTGACAGCTGGGCATGCTATATATTCACTGATGGATGGATTTTCCGAGTATAACCAGATCAAGATCACACCTGAAGATCAAGATAAGACCACATTCACATGTCCCTAGGGTATATATTGTTGGAATGTAATTTCGTTCAGACTCAAAAATGCAGGAGCGACATATCAACGGGAAATGACTACAATTTTGCATGACATTATGCACACATTCATGGAGGATTATGTAGATGATCTTTTAGCAAAATCAAACACAAGAGAGGGACATATAGATATCTTATCTAATATTTTCATTAGAATGGAAAAATTCAAGGTCGAACTTAATCCCAAGAAATGTGTCTTTGGGGTAAAATCTAGAATGCTCCTAGGCTATATCATATCAGAAAAAGAAATTCAAGTGCATCCCGTGAAGGTAAAATCCATGCTTGAAATTACACCACCAAGAAACATCATTCAACTGTGCTTATTACAAGGACACCTACAATTCATCAGGAGATTCATTGCATAGCTGGCAGACAAGAGTTTTCCATTCACACATCTCTTACATAAAAATGTTCCATTCAAATGGGAAGACAAGTGTGAAGCAACATTGAATCAGATGAAGCATTATCTAATGAGTCCACTAGTATTGATTCCACTAGTACAATGTGAACCACTTATATTGTACATTTTTGCCACAAAAGTATCCTTGGGGGCATTATTGGCACAGGAAGACAAAATGGGAAAAGAACGAGCAATATATTACATCAGTAGAACATTGACAAGCCATGAGTTAAATTACACTTTCATTGAAAAGGCTTGTTTGGCAGTAGTGTTTGCTTCTCAAAAGTTGTGACACTATATGCTAGCTCATATAGTCAAACTTGTGGCTAAGATTGATCCTTTAAATTATCTTCTGAGCAACGTAACCTTAACTGGAAGGTTAGCTAAATGGGTAATGATCCTAAGTGAGTTTGACATTCACTATGTGGATCGAAAGGCAATCAAAGGGAAGGTCATAGTGGATCAGTTGGTAGAAGCACCTCTATAAGCAGAACATCCAATACACATTGAGTTTCCTGACGCTAATGTGTTCACAACAACTACTAAGCAATCATGGACACTTTATTTTGATGGGTCTTTCACACAACATGGCTTAGGGGAAGGAACTATTTTTGTCACACCTTAGGGACATACCATTCAAAATTCTTATTGGTTAATGTTTCCTTGTACAGATAACATAGCCGAGTATGAAGCATTGCTAACTGGAATGAGAATTGCATTAGACTGGAGAATCACAGAGTTGCACATTTTTGGTGATTCACAACTTGTCATAAATCAAATAAATGATGACTATCAAACTAAAGATGACAAGTTAATGCCTTACAAAAACATGGTGGATGATTTCAAGAAGTATTTTGTTGAGATCAAGTTTCTACAAATTCCACGGATCGACAAAAAATTGCAGATGCCATGGCTACAATTGCATCACTATTGAAATTATTAGAGAATCAAGCTCGATACAAATTCCTAGTGGAACAACTATTTTCCCCTGCCTATGAAAATCCTAAAACCCAAATCATTTGTCACCTAACCGGTTCTGATTCTCCTCTATACGGAAAAATCTATGCCTATCTAAAAGATACTATCTTACCCCCAGATTTGTCTTAGATTCTAAAAAGAAATTGCATACGCTAATCTTCTCACTATACCCTAATTATTGATACCTTATACTGACGTGGTCTTGATGGTACCCTCCTTAGATGTCTCGAACATGATGAATCGAAAAAGGCCTTACAAGAAGTTCATGGTGGTATTTGCAGGACTCATTCAAGTGGACTAACCTTGAATAAGAAACTTGTGAGAATTGGTTACTATTGGTCAACCATGGAAAAGGAATCCTTCATCTTTGTGAAAAAATGCTGAAATATTAGATTCATGGAAATCTCATTGACACTCTTGCTCAAGAACTACAACCCTTCACTACAACATGGCCTTTCGCTCAGTGGGGACTGGATCTAGTTGGAAAGATACACACATCATCATCAAATGGACACAATTTCATTATCACGGCCACTGAGTAATTTACTAAGTGGACTGAAGTTGTTCCCCTAACAACAGTCACCGACAAACAAATTTCATCCTTCATTTTGAATTATATCATATGTCGGTATGGAATTCCCAGCTCCATTATCATAGATAATGGAAGAGCTTTTAAAAATCAAGATGTTGATGAACTTTGTGAAAGATTTCATATCCAACATAGGTTCTCTATGCCTTATTATCCATAGGGGAATGGCCAAGCGAAAGCTTCAAACAAAAAAAGTCTGAAGATCTTGAAGAAAACAGTGAATGACATCGACCGTGATTAGCATGTCCAATTAAACCCAACTTTGTGGGCATACAAAACCAGCATTCACATGCCAATAGGTGCCACCCCATATGCCTTGGTATATGGAGCAGAATAAATTTTCCACTGGAAGTTGAGATTCCCTCGCTGAAGGGACTTATAACTGATGAGGACTATAAAGTTTCAAGACTATAAGAACTAGAGCTACTTGATGAGTGACAACAAAGTGCAGCCAATCACTTGAAGGTTTATCAACAAATTATTTCTCATAGTTACAATCAAAGATTCATACCACGTACATTTCAAATGGGTGAGTTAGTCCTGAAGGAGAATCCCCAGAACCAATAAGATTGGGAAAAGAAAGGAAAGTTCGAGCCCAATTGGTTGGGTCCATTTATCATCATTGCAGCATATGGCTCGGGGGCATATTAGTTATCGACACCAGAAGTGTACCTGCTTGAAGATCCAACTAACAACATTCATCTGAAGAAGGTCTATGTTTGAAAAATATAAAAACAGTATAAAAAGTCCTTTAAAAATACAAAAAATTGCACAAAAAGTCATAAAAAAATCCATTAAAAAAATAGAAAAAGTCTTGACAAAATTATCATCAGGGTGAAAACCTGGAAAATAGGCATCCTTTTGATATACAAAAAAAATAAACAATAAGGAAAAAAATACAAAAATAAAAATCTGAAAATCTGAAAAAGTGCGATAAAAACAAACGTTAAAAACTTGGCAAACAGGTGTTGTTTGTGATTTAGTTGGCACTTCCATCTATTAGGTTATGTTTTGCATTGTACTAAAATAGAATCACAACGAAGGAATATGATTTTTCTTTGATTGTTTTCTGTAAGTTAATCATTACTACTGTGAAAGTTTGTCGCGAGACATGATTTTCAAAAGTATCATTGATGACATTTTGGGATTTGCATAGGAAAAGGATTAACTTCTATCTGTTTTCACAAGCAATACTTAGGTTATCTTAGTTCAATTATACCTCGATGCTTGTATTAACTTGCTATATCAAAAATCATGAAAGATGTACTCAGGTCATCATCGGTCCAAATATCCCCTTTGATGCTTGTACTAACTTTCAACATATCAAAAGGCTCAATGATGAAAATCAAGCACAAAATTTGTTTACAGAATGACAACAACGAATGATTCATTTGGCATTTTTAGGACTGCATGGTTCATATAGATTGCATTCAATTTTGTGGTTGTATGGTAGATTTTTCGAGGTTAGCAAAGATACATATATCTTTTGAAACGAAGATTGAGTACACTTGGACATTTATTGCATCTTATTTCATTTTTATTTTCAGATCATCATTAGTTACAATTCATTTTCATATCATTATCACTCTCATATCCTATTCAATTCATTTTCAAATTCATATCATTTTCATATCAATTTCATGTCATTAAATCATCTTACGTTGCATATTATTTCATTATCATTTTCACCAATTAGTTCCTTATCATTTTGTATTCGCTTTGATCTTTATTCATTTCATTATCATCATTAGTAGCATTATCATCTTCATTTTCATATCATTATCATTATCATTATTAGTCATATATTTTTTCATACATTTTTAATTTTGCATATCATCATTTTTCATAATCATTTCATTATCATATTACCACATCATTTCATAATCATTTTACATCATTTTTTATTGAGTTTCATATCATCATTCTCATATCATTTTCACATCATTTTCCCATTCATTCATTATCATTATCATGGCATTTTCATTATCATTTTTATTTTTGCATTTAACACATCCATATATCATTTGCATAGTCATACATGAAAAGGAGAAAACACATCCATTACATCATTTCATCTTTTTTCATCCATAATTCAGAATCATAATCATTCTCATTTTATTTGCATCATCCATATTCATCATATCAAATTCATAAAATCATTCGATTTGCAGATTCATCAAATCATAAAACATAAACATAAAATAAAACATCATCATACCATCATGTAAAAAGCATCCATAACAAATACATCATCATAACCATAAAAAACATGTCATATAGAAGTAACAATGCATATATAAACATCCATCATAGCATAATCAAGGACACATGCATATCAAAACCGTTGATGCATATCATAATCTCATAAAATATAAATGTCCATGGATACAATGATATCAAATGTCTGAAAGAGATACATAAAATACAACAAAAGGGTGTATACATAATCATCACTGAGGAGCACCACTATGAGGATCATGACTATTACTGCTGTCTGATGCAGTCGATCTCGCTGGAGCCCTTCCACCGGTATCACCTATCTCTCTTCTGGCAGGCTGACCCACACTCCTGGTGGCACTCTTGGAATGTGTGTGGGAGTGAGTGCGGGATCTAGTACCAGAATGTGTATATGCTATCCTCTACTCAGGCAGTACCAACTCAAGATATCTCTTATGATAATACTCCACTTAATGAGCAGTCTCTAGCCCCTCTACATAAACCTCTCCAATAGAGGTGCCCTCCACGGATTTCAATATTCTCTCTACCATCCCCTCGACCTGTTGGAATTGTTGTCTCAATTTGTCCCTCTATGTTGTCAACTGAGCTATATGTGGTTCGGGAGGTGGTGGCTGAGGCATCTGTGCCTATAACTGTGTAATAGTGGCTTGTGCCTACGCTAACTAGCTTTGAAGAGCCTATACTTGAGCCTGTAATGAATCAATCTAATCCTCAGAGGGAGCCCTGATAGTAATCTATGGTAATGTGGCAGTCGGCTGCTCAACAAATCTCGCTATATGGGGTCGAGTCCTGAATGGTACATCAAAGCAGACTCTCCCTCCACCACCCCCATCATCCCCATCATCATCATCATCATCATCAAAATTTTCCTCCTCCTCCTCCCAATCAATATCCATGGCCACCCCACCCGCATCCTCCTCTGCTCTAGTCGGTTGCTTTGCTTGTGCCCCTGCCTATGGTCCAGTCTGTGCCCTCGCCTCTGCCTATTCCTATGGCTACCTACATGCGCTTTGTAGTATGGGACCATCTGACAATGGCGCAAGCTCATCCAGACTGGTCAGCCTAGGAAATGGATGTGTGTAGAAATATGCAGCATAATCCTCAGTCGTGCGTGCATCTATAACCTCTGGATGAATATCCCAAAACTATGGTTGTAAACCCATGTACTCTGCTCTCACTACCTCAAATGGGATAGAAGAACCCCACTCCACCACATCCTCATGCCGCCTATCATAGTGGGCCACACCCTGTGGCATCATTTGTACCCACCCATACTATTTGAGCACCTGCATAACCAAAAATTGCTCAATGATAAATGGGGTGTGGCCAATCAAAAATATAGGTATGTCGCAGTACGATAACTCAATATCATCATCATCCCATGCCTTATAGTCAACATATGGTCTCCAAATAATAGTATCCATGTCATCTAGCACACACTGCCATTACTCTAACTTGCCTAGCTTAGGCTGAATAAGTGGACCTATATATGCATAAACATATAGATGACCAAGTGGACGATCTCTCCTTGCAAAGGGGCTAGTGATGGCAATATGCTCCCACGCCCATATCTGTAAGAAGTGTCACTCTAGAAGAAATAATCTTCCCATTAGTATATACCACCTGATGGAGATCGTGCTATAGATGGGCTAACATACAAGATCCCCATACATATCTAGTCTGGTGAAGGATCATATCCTCCAAAATCTGACCCCAACAATTAGATAGTCCCTTCAACCTACGGTTAGGACATAGAAAGCCACCAATAAAGCCTGCCAAAACTGAGGGAAGTGGGGCATAACCCTGAATCATCTCCCTCCAAGGGATCTCATAACCACTGATGTGTGGATCCTAAAAAACTCTTTGTAGAGCATCTATACCACCAATATCCTTGTGTTCATAAACCACAAGCTCACCAACCATAGGGATGCCTAAAATCCTGTACACATCGTCGGGTGTAATAGTGATCTCTCCAATCGGCAAGTGAAAAGTGTTATACTCATTGTGTCATCTCTCAGCTAAAGCGGTCAATAGTGCCTTGTTGACCCTATACTGCAGGATCGTCAAAAGTGATCCCAAACCACATCTAACAATAACACCAATCTCTGGCTGAGTTAGGATGGGAATCATCTCCCAGGTACGAGGAAATCTCTCTCTGATCTGGAGGATTTTAAAATCCTCCTATAAACATCAATGCAACGTTCAATCAGATCATCGAAAAGGAGAATCAATCAATCAATAAATCACACAATCATGTCTCATCAACTCAGAAGAAAATCTATCTTTACTATTTGTTTTTCAGTTCAGAAAGAAAAATTATAAGAATCATCACAATCAAATCAAAATCGACAACATATCAACCTATCATTACTATTTGTTCTTCAAGCAGGTAGAAAAATTTATCAATCTTTACTATTTGTTTTTCATCAGGCATGAAGACAAATTTAACAGCTAATCAACTCACATCATATCAAACATTACTATTTTTTTTCAGTTTGGAAAGCAAATTTATCAGCATCAACATCATCTTTACTATTTGTTTTCAAACACGAGAACAAATTTATCAGATCATCATCAAATTCAAGTCAATCTATCCTTGATAATACCCAAATTAATCAAATCAGTTGTCTAATATAGCAACAAACATCAAGAAATCATCAAATCTGTCCCAAATTTTCAAATTTAGCTAAATTTCATGGATAGGCTAAAATAGACTTTCAATGCGCTAATCCAACCAATGTGCTACTTTATCCATGAATGCACTAAAACAGAGGTTCAAAACGCTAAACTATCAAATGCGTTATTCTATCAGGTGTATGTGCTATATTATCTATTCTATGCGCTAATCCAGCCAATGCACTAAAGCCCTCAATATATGCGCTATTTGAGCATCCAATGTGTGAAGTTTTCATCTATGCGCTAATATATCTAGTCGATGCGCTAAAAGAGTCTATGTGCCAATCTAACATTTCTATGCGCTAGTCTGGTCAATCTATGCCCTATCTTGAATGTGCTAATTTACCTAGGCTATGCGTTAAACTAAGGCTCACATGCGCTAAATTATCTTTCTATGCACTAAAACAGAATTTTTAAAATCTAAAAAATTCATGCAAAATTCATCAAAAATTTACAATGGAGGGTTGTACAATCTTACGAAAGGTTCGTATGCTGCTGGTCACTAATGTCAGTGGGCCCACTCAAATTTGTGGTGCTCATAGTGGATCGACATCTCGAATTCTTCTCTCACAGAGCTCAGAAAACACCAAATGCAACTATTCAAATGACAATAACTTTTACCTTTTTCCACCTTTTAAGGGGGTAAATAAGGTAGGGTTATTTTTATTTTTACCATGTGCAATGCTATTTTGGGAGATAAATCGACGAATCTCCTTCATATCATTCAAAATCTTTGAATCATCATCAAAATCATCCAACCACGTGATTTATCTCCTGAGGGGGCATATAGCGTCATCAGTCAAATTTTCAAAGTCAGGGGAAAAAATTTCGTTATCTAAATTTTTCTTTGAAGCAATGTGCAAAACACATCACTTCAAAGAGGGGGAAAATGTATACATCTAAAAATGGTCACATTAAATCAAGCCTGGTAATTAATTAAATATGAATTATTTAATTAATATTCTAAAGTCATCTACATATAAATAAATTATTTATTTATATCACGTTCATTTTTCTAATTCTTCTAATCTAATCTAATTAAATAAGTTTATTTAATTATTACCATCTTCATTTTACTTAAATTAAATAAATTTCATAATTTATTTATATTAATTATCATATTATCACAAGTTTGAATTTCTAAATTCAAATAAAGGAATATTCTTCTAAACTCCTTATTTCTAATTCTTCATTCCACATTTAAATTAAATATTATAAATATTTGATTTAACACTTTCCTCACTTCTCATATAATTAAATATTTTAAATATTTAATTAACTTCCTTTTTCATCTCTCACATATAATTAAATATTAATTATTTAATTATGGAAGCTTCTAAAAATCCTTGTCACATATAATTAAATAAATAAATAATTTAATTAAAGGATTTATTCTCAACTACCAACTAACTCCTCATAATTGAATTGCACAAATGGCAACTTTCCTTCAATTTTGAATGGAGAAGATTGTGTAGGAGGAAACATTTCCCATTATTCTCTCAACTTCTCAATCTCTCACTATTCATCTTGATAGGTTTGATTTCAACTATTGATCTTTGCCAACTAGACTTTTGCCTCCAAATATCTATAAATACAACCTCGTTGTGAGTTGAAAAGGATCCTAGATTTTGTGAATTTAATGTGATTACTATAGTTGCAGTCTATCCAGCATCTAGTAATCTTTTTTTTAGCATAGCATTTCAAGTTCATAGCATTTTAGTTTCATATCTTAATCATGTATAATTATTTAACAATAGACATGCATGTTGCATAATCTTGTTCTCTAAGTTGTGATTTTGCCAAGTTGTTTCTTACACCAACTGAGAGCCAACAACTTACATAGAATCATTTGGAGATAGAGGACAATGGGACATTTTTGACGGAGGTGCTATTTCAGAGTTTGTTTTATATTTAAATCAGTTTCCTTTGATATAATGTCACATTGGTGTGTTTGCTTATCTTTTTAGTTAGCTCACATATTCACACACACACTTACCTCTCTCTTATATGTAATTTGATTTATAGTTCCATTAGTATTGACCTTTATCTATTAGATCCAAGTTGTAGATTGCATTTTGGGTTTGATTTTCTATTTTTAATATTTCTCCCCAAAGTGATTTTTAATCAAGACCCCCATCCTTACAAAAAGGGAAATCAGTAAATTCACACTTTAACTTGACTCACCTTAAGGTTGATAGTCATTTCATTGTGTGAGTCTCATTTACTTATGAATTGAGTGGGAGATAGGTCCCTAATTGGTTCATAATCCCACACTTTAACCACCTATTTTTCACCATTTCACACACATAAAGATAAGGTTTAGAAAGACAAGTTTCAAAAAAAATTCAATGCATTCACTATACCTATTCTAAGGTTGAATCATGATATATTTTTGTCTTCTTTTCCTTTGCAATGCTATATTTTCTTGCAGTTTAGAAGATGATTTAATCAAGATGTGAAGATGTTATATACAAATTCTCAAGTCTTTACACCTTTTGAAGTAAAAGATGCAAGTGACAAATTTTTTCCCATGCTCTAGTAGAGTGAAGTGAAGATGAAGTCTTGCTAGAATGTCTTGCATTCCTCAAGGAATAATGTCTTGACCATACAATCTTATGGATATGTTTAACTATGCTATGGGAGTCCACAAGTATAGTTTCAAAAGATAGATGGTTTCAGATGACTGTATTCTCTAGAAAATATATGTTTGGTACTTGTAGCGGTTGGTGTATATACAAGTTCAATAATGGACATTTTTTCATGTATCAACATGTTAAAAAAATTGATGTTTGGGTACTAGATTTTGATTCAATACTAAGCAATCTCATGAGAAATTTGTGAAAATAATCTTTAGATACTTGAAGAGAACTTCGGATTATAGTTTTTGGTACAAAAAAATAAAAATTTCTCTCTTAGTGCCTATACTAATTTTGATTGGGCAGGTTGTGTTGATGACCGAAGAAGTGCATTATTTTTGGGAGAATATTGGTCTCATGGTTCAATAAAAAATAAGACTTGGTGTCTTTATCCACAACAGATGCTAAATACATTACTGCAACATCTTGTTGCAATTAGGTGCTTTAGATGAAGTAGGATTTGAAGTGTGTGAAGGTGTTTTATGATGAACCTATTATTATATTGTGTGATAATACCCATGGAATATATTGGAATCAAGGAACACTGAGAGGGGGGGTGAATTAGTGTTCTGCAAAATTTGACTTCATTAACTTGATCTTTAATCCACTTATAGCATTGAACCAAAAGAAATATGGAAGAACATAAGACAAGAAACCACAAGACGATAACATAAGGATTTTTACATGGAAACCCTATTAGGGGAAAAAAATGGTGGGGGTCAATCCACAGTTTGAGTATACTCAATATAAGTGTTTACAAAAGGAATGCACATGCATTCAGGCACACTGCCTAGAACTCACTGCTCAAATACAAAAGGTCTTGTTGCCCAAAAGAAGACTCACTGTCTTACAGTCATATCCATAAAGCAACTAGAGTAGATGAACTATGAAACAACATAAGCTAATTCCTGATTATAGTTTTGGTTAAGCAAATTATTCACATTCTTCACACTTTGTCTGCTTCTGCTCTTAAAACTTTGTTTGTTTTAATTTAGATCACAAATCTTTATTCTTCTCAAATGAAACTATGCACAATCGATATATATTCCTTCTAACTCTCACATCATATCGCAACATATATGAAAATGATAAGAATGATCGGTTATATATATCTACCACTAGATATTAGAACAATTGGATGTTGGCTTAAAAAAAATATAAAACATGCACAAACTATCGGCTCAATCCATGGACAATTATCAATGTGAATCAACCAATGTTGGCCAAAACATAGTGAGAACCCAAAACAACATGTCTCAAACATGAAACATCTTAAAAAGTTATGTCTCGAAGATCCGCAACATGCTACACACATTTAATCAGCCTTTCTGTACTATTAGACTGAAAAACAATACACCGGATCTTCTAACTTGCACACTAATCAATGTGAACCCAGATGATTCAAGGATAAGATAGTTCATACATTAGAATACCTTCCCTAAGATCCAAAACAAAAAATGATAACAAAAAATTGCATATGATTCGATATACACAACTCTGTCAGATACCCTATTTTAGCTTTGAATGATAATGAATTTCTTCAATCTGACTTTCAATATAAGCAATTACAGAGATGTGGATGGGATTATTGACTAGGGTTGCCATCAAAGATGACTTGTGCAGTGTCTCTTGCCAAAAACTCCCCCTTTGGCATTGATGGCAACATTTAGTGAAAATTGACTAAGTGTTGGAACCAGTACCAAATGAATACACTGCAATCCACAAAACTTCACAAAAAAAAAATTATCCACAACTGCCCCTGAGATGAACATGACATTTTTCACTATCCCACACTCTCCCTTTGACATCAATGGAAAAAATGGGAATCCGCATACCAAAAATCATACAAAACTGTATATGTATAAACATGCTTTACTAACTTACATGAACTTGAATATGTCTACAAAATTGTTCTTCAAAAGGCATAAACTAGTGTCCCAACCCTTTTTGAGACTTTCCAAAATAGTCACATGAGCACATAACAATTAGGATTACATATCTGTTGACTCAATATTTTCTATCCATCACTAATAGCCATAGCATCTTGTGCTTCCTTCAATGCACTAAGAATTGTCTCCATTTTAGGACCAATTAGTCCTATGAGTTCACATACCCTTTCAACAATTATGTCTCTTTCATGCTTCAAACTTAATTTTGTCAAGAAGGGATATGACTTGACCTTCTTGCTTACTCATAGAAACGGTTAGAGGATCAAAGGTTTGAAAAATATTTGCTAACTATTTCTCATATTCCTTAATTTTCTTCTCAATGACCTCAGTGAATTTTGACAAAGATAAACATGACTTGAAAATATTTTCACCTTTAGATAATACATCTTGAATTATCTTTCCACAGGTAGCTAATAATTATTTATCATTAGCAATCATACACTTCAATCTACTGAACCTGTTTTGTGTCAAATTATTTTTGAACCTTATCCTCAACTAACTTTTCAAGAGACTCAAAGTGAGTACTTATAGAGTTGATAAGCTTCTTCAGTTGACCTGAGAGAGAATTAGATTAATCCTTGACATGTGTGGGCATGATCTTCTCCAAGATACCAGATACAAGACTTAGCAGCTCACTATCCTCAATGTGAGATTTCAATAGCTCTTCCCTTGCTTTGCTATGAGAAAATGATTCCACCTTCAGCTTCTGAATAGGAGATAGAGTGGCCAAGTTGATAGGACCTTCAACCAATTCAGGGTCAAAGTCCTCCTATTGCTCTTCTAAAATCTTATTTACTACTTTAGTAGTGTCTCTTGCTTCCATAACAATTTCCTTTGCCACAACCTTCTTTTCTTCAATCTTAGATTCTTTCTTGACTTTGGGAATATCTACTTCTTCAGCTGACATATCTTTAGGAGCTTCAGTCTCCATGAGAATTTCATTATTTTCCATATCTAGAGGTTTTTGAGTATCTTCAATTGCGACTTCTTTCACTATTTCCATATTAACTCAAACATTTTGAACTTCTGGACTAGATGGAACATCTTCATCATGAGATCCTTTCGACACAATGTTATATCTATTCTTCAACAGAACTGCCTTAAGAATTTTTTGTGTCTTTTTCCACTTCCTTAGTCTGTCTGATCATAAGCTTATTCACCCTTGATTTTCTCTTAAAATCCTTTTTCTTGCATTTTTCTTCATTAGAGGGCTTGTCCTTAGATACTTTTGATGCCTTTGAGCCCTTATACTTGATTTCTCTGACTTCTTTATCTGATTCAGTTTCTTCATCATCTTCAACAACAACATAGACTCTTGTGCTTTTATCCTTCTTCCTCTTTCCTTCTCTTCCAGATGTCTTGATTTGAACTTTTACAGGACTTGATTTCTTTGTAGGACTAGATGAGGGTGCAAAGTTCCTTGTAGATCTAGATCTGGAAGAGGATGTTGCCGAACTAGCTGACTTAGTTCTAGCAAGCTCTCCTTTTTTAGCTTATTCTCTTTTCTTCCTAGCTTCCCTCAATGCTTCAAATAATATGCCAAGGCTTTTTGCAAAAGCTTCAACTTCCCTTCTCACTCTTTGGACTATCATAGGCTTCCTTAGTTGGTTATGCACTTGTATATCCTTTTTTGCAAAGGTACCAAACCTTTCTTTTGTTGGATCCTGAGGTTTACTCAACAAGTGTTTGGCATACAACTCCAAAAAAAATTCTTCAACCTCATATCCCATAGACATTATCCACATTGTTCTATGTTTTTTTGCTTCGATCAAACACTGATCAATGTCAACCATGAAGAAAATAGTTTCTTTATACTTTTCCACAATAGACTTAGGAATCCTTTCCCTAGCTTGCATTACACTCTAAAAGTTTTTGAAGTAGCCCCAAATAGCAGTTTTCCTTGCTTTGATATCTTCAATTCTGTATAACATATCCTTGATTTGAATAGCTACAAGTTTGTCACTTTCCCATTTGACTTTACCAACTCTCGGAACTTCATTCATGAAGTAGAAGAATAGACACAAAAGAAAATTTCCATACTTGAAAATGTTCTTCTTTTCCTTCTTTCTTTTTCCAATATTTTTAATTAGCTGGCTTCGAAGTAACTCGCATAGGTCATATTCTACATTTTCCTTGACCATTTGATAAGCTGCATATATTGCAATACCGAATACAAAGTTATCCCAAATGGAGTGGTAGATTTTATATCCAATAACCATAGAAGAAAATTTTACATCCAATTCAATTGTGTCATTAACTATCATGGCTCTTCTGTCAAAATTGGAATTGGTTACCTCAGTGACTATTTGGTTCTTCATAGCTTTCAATGTGGGCAACCCATCAGTTGAGTTTAGACCAGTAACAATGCTTATAGCTTCTCTTATGATCTTGAAGGGTTGATTTAACCACATGAACTTGGCATGCACTCAACTTAGTATGTACCGAACCCATTCATTTTCGTCGAACACGTGAAACTTCATAGTTTGTGTCAATTTATTCTCCTCCAAAGTCTTAAATTCAAGATTTACACAAAAATATTCTCCCGCAAGGTTATTTGTGTACATATTTAACAACTGGGAGCTTCCTAACTCCTCAATATTCACATGAATGTATGCCCTAATATCTTCAATGTGCAAAAAGCCATACGAAACTAAAGAAAATGCACCTAATAGTTTTGTCTCGATGGATTTGAATGGGTTCCATTTGAATTTTGGGTGGGACATATCCTTAATATCAATGACTAATGGAGTAGCCATTTCCAAAAATTTCAAATTCACAAGTTTCGTAGATAAATACCTTTTCGTTGAATTAGGGTTTGTTCACCGAATCGCCTTCAAATTTGTATCATGACAAAATTCGCTTGCAGAGCTCTCCAAACTTATTCTTCTCAAAGTGTAAAGTGTAAAATGACGAATAGAAGTGACCTTTTACAATTCGCACACCTAAATTTTTATTGTAATAAATTCTTTTTCCCTAGGTCTTTCGTATACCCTATTTTTGTAGTATGTGAAAGAAAATGCTCTTGTGAACCTTGAATTTTGCATAAATTTTCTCCACAAGTGTTCCAAAAGATTTGTAGATCATTAACACAATCGTTAAAATTTACCACATTTCAGTACCAACTATCGATAGGGGGTAAATAATTTTCTTGAGATCTCCCCCTAGGCCAGAGGCCTTAGACTAATTCTTGGAGGAATTTTCAGTACCAAATTCTGGTGTTGATCCATTTCTTGCATCAGAAACACTCTTCTTCACCCATGTCTTCTTCATTTGATTCCTGATCTCATCCATAGTAACTTTTCCTTTTCCCTTATCATCCTTTTGTATATTTTTCCCTTTGTTCACCGAACCCTTCTTGCTTCTACAAAATCTTTCAATGTGACCGGCTTTGTTACAGTTATAGCACACAACATTTCCTTGTCCATACTAGTTATTCCATTGATTGTCTTAATCTACACTGGTTAGCAATATGGCCAAATTTATTGTAGGCATAACACCTGAAATTTCTATTGAAAAAGTTGTTTGACATATTTGTAAATTCAATTTACTTATGACCATTCTTATTGCAATTGAAATAGTGACCAGAAAATGATGGACCACTTGTATTGGTTCTACTTCTACATTGAGCAGCCATATGACAAAATTTATTGCAAAAAAAATAGTATCCATTGAAATTTTGAGCATTGGGTTGTCTTACCAGATACCTTCTAGCTTTGTTCTTCTGATTTCCTGACCTAAATTTCCTTTGACCAGATCCAAAGCTTTCTCCTTTCTCATATCCAAGACCTTTCTTGTCATTGGAAATCTTCTGAATTTGAATCAATTCATCAAGCTTAGCTGAGCTAATCTTGAACTTCTCCTTGTATTCATTTGCAATAGCAAGTTCATCCGTAAGAATAACAATATGTCTTTCAAGCTCTTCTTCATTGTTTCTGGATTTTTGCAACTCGAGCTCCAGTTGATAGAATCTGCTGCACTCATCAAATCTATCTTTCAAGGACTGAGTAAGATTCTCTTCATTCTTCTTTATATCTTCAATCTTCTTGGTCATACTCATCACAATAGATTCCATCTCATGCTTTAGGACAACATTATCTTTGGTGAGCTTTTCACATTCTTCTATCTTTTACTTCAAGGCTTGACTTAGGTGTTCATCTTCCATGCTTTTTCTCTCTTTCTTCTTGATCTGATCATAGAGTTCCTTTCTCTTTTCCATAGACTTATTGATTTGATCTTTCAATGATTGAATGAATTTCTCAGCATTCATGAGGCTTCCTTGCAATTCCCTAACTTCAAATTTGGACTGATCAAGATCATCTAGTGCCACCAAAAGTTTTTGATGAAGACTACCAGAATCCATTAAATCGCCTTCATGGATCTTCCCCAAGATATTAAACTTCTTTTGAGTAACTAAGCTCTGATACCAATTGTTGTAATCAAGGAACACTAAGAGGGGGGGTGAATCAGTGTTTTGCAAAATTTTAATTTATGAACTTGATCTTTAATCCACTTATAGCATTGAACCAAAAGAAAGATGGAAGAATATAAGACAAGCAACCACAATACCATAACACAAGGTTTTTTACGTGGAAACCTTGTTAGGGGAAAAAACACAGTGGAGGTCAATCCACAATTTGAATATACTCAATATAAGTGTTTACAAAAGGAATGCACATGCATTTAGGCACACTGCCTAGAGCTCACTGCTCAAATACAAAAGGGCTTGTGCCCAAAAGAATACTCACTGTCTTACAGTCATATCCAAAAATAAAATGGAGTAGATGAACTATGAAATAGCATCTGCTAATGCCTGATTATAGTTCCAATTAAGCGCATTATTCACATTCTTCACATTTTGTATGCTTCTACTCTTAAAACTCTATTTGCTTTAATTCGAATCACAAATCTTTATTCTAATCAAATGAAACTGCACACAATTGATCTATATTCCTTCTAACTCTCACATCATATCACAACATATATGAAAATGATATGAATTATCGGTTATATGTATTACCACTAGAGATTAGACCAATCGCATGTCGACTTAAACAAAATATAAAACGTGCACAAATTGTCGGCTCAATCTATGGATAATTATCAATGTGAATCAACCAATGTCGGAAAAAACATAGTGAGGAACCAAAAAAACATGTCTCGAACATGAAACACCTTAAAAAATTATTTCTTGAAGATCCACAACACACTACACACATTTAGTCGGCCTTTCTATACTGTTAGACTGAAAATCAATACATCGGATCTTCTAACTTGCACACCAATCAATGTGAACCCTGATGATTTAAGGATAAGATAGTTCATACATCAGAATACCTTCCTTGAGATCCACAACACAAAATGATAACAAAAAATTACATATGAGTCGATATACACAACTCTGTCGGATGCCCTATTTTAGCTTTGACAGATAATACAATTCTTCAATCTGACTTTCGATATAATAAATTACAAAGATGTGGATGGGATTACTAACTAGGGTTGCCATCAATGACAATACCAGATGACTTGTGTAGTGTCTCTTGCCAACCTAATTAATATTTCCAAGAATCCGTTAATGCATTCAAGGACTAAACACTTCTCTATCTGGTATCACTTTCAGAGAGAAATTTGCAGAACATGAACTCAGAATGGAGCATGTGCTTACCAAGGACTAGATTGTAGAAATTTTCACTATCACTTTCAAAGGATACTTTTGAGTATCTCCGATAAAAGTTAGGGGTGATTTCCCCTCCTTGTTCTAAGTAGATGCATAGATGGTGCATCTATCTAGGGGGAGAAATTCATGTCATATCCATTTCTCTTGGATTGATGAGTGCTACCTCTCAGGAGGAGTTGGTAGAAATGGGGAGTTTTTAAAAAAATTTGCAGTTGTTGTGTATGTATAGCTACTTGAAGAAGAAGTTTTGTTGGTCAAAGGGAAATAATGTGCGACTACTTCAATTGAAGATATTTTCCCCTTTGTTACTCAAAGTTCAAAGAATGTCCTCTTTTTTTGTGTTGGTATGTATAGTCATTTTTCCTTGAAGTCAAAGGGGGAGAGTGTGCAACATGTGTTACCATCAATGCCAAAGGGGGAGATTGTTGGTAGTTAATGTCATTGATGTCAACACTTGAGGAGATTGTTGATAATTTGTGTCATTGATGTCAATATTGATTGTTGGTTGTCATTGATGTCAAAACTTAAGAAGTAAGGAAGGTTGTTAGTCCTTGGTATTGGTTGTCACTATTATATTCATTTTGGGCTAATATTGATGTATGGAAATTTTTTTGAAGTTCATGGTTGGATGTCATGTCTTATCTAAAGAAGAGTTGTAGAATTTCATGGTTGGATAACATGTCTTATCTAAAGAAGAGTTGTAGAAGTTCATGGTTGGATCTCACTCCTTATCTAATGTCTACTAAAGTTAATAGTTGAATTTCATGCCTTATCTAAAGAAGATTTGTATAAATTCATGGTTGGATGTCATGCCTTGTTCCATGCCAAGAAAAGTTGTATAGTGTGTACTATTGTTGTTAGTAAAGTTAGTTTCATAATATATTAAGATGAGGATTAGAAGCATTAAGAAGTGTTTCTAATATTTGAGAGATGTTGTTGAAGGTCTATAGTATTTCTTATAATCTTTCCTAATTTTCTCGATGAAGTATGTGTTGTTGAATGAAAGATTTGGCCTTTGCAAGGTACTTAAGTGTTTCTGATTTAAGAAGTTGCATTGAAATTTTTCTAGGAGAATGCTCTGTGTTCCTCTTCTATTGAAGCTTTGGTCTTGTAGTTTGGAACTCAATGTTTGCGCTTTTTGGATATTTCACTCATATATTTTTAGGTCACCTATTTTGTCGAGGAGAGTTTTGTGAATTGTAGAAGGCTGGTAGTATTGTTGGTTGTCTAGACTGGTTCAAGAAATGCTCCACATTTATTTGCATTGATGTCTCTACTCATGTGGCTTGGTGAATATGTGCTCAATGTTTGTGTTGTGTCTCAGTTCAAATTTCATGTGATGAAGTGGTTCACAAGATGATATGTTAATGTTATATAGATTCTAGTTATGAGTTATGTGCTTCCTAGATGGAGTCTTATGTTCATGTTTGGTTTGTCATGGTTTCTAGTGGCATGACAGTATGAAAGGATTGTATGTAAGTGTTGTTGGATGTTTAGAGAACATCCACATGTGATTCACACATTGCTAATTAGCCACTTTGGTGTCACATTGTGTCTTGAATTGGATTTTTGGGTTATTTGTAGATATTTGGCTGATAGGGCTTGTTCCTTTTCTTATGCCATGTGTTTGGGGGTTTATGCCAGCAATTGAAGTTGTGTTAAGTTAGATTTAGTTCCTCACCTATCTTGGTTAGAACTTCCTTGATAAAATTCAATTAGAAGTATGTTTTTGAGATGATTGGTTATGCGCTTCAAATTACCATCTACACATTTACTTGGTGCCGACTTAGGTTTATGTGTGCTAGTGTGTGAATTGTTTTGGGTCACACTGGAATATGTAATAAGATTTTTTTGGTCCTCTCTATCTTTGAGATAATACCACATTATATTTTTGGTGGACGACTTGTTGAATTCATTGACTATCTTCTTCTTGACTAACCTAATTGAAGTTTTGAAGAGTTGTGATAGATATAAATTCAAGATCATTTCAAATACAACAAGATCGAGAAGTGTACAAGTGTAAAAATAAAGTGTGTGGAATGTATTGAATATCCATCAGAGTTAGTGCTACTTTGTGAAGAGGAAAGATAGAATAAGATGTGTTATAATGCCTCAGTCAACAGAGTGTTATATTGACAAGCATTGTAATCTTTATATAAATCTTTGTATCCTGCTCTAAGATCGTGAATCTCATTAGGTTTTTTGTATCTTGATTGTAGAGTTGGTTGGTACTTTAGTGCTACAAGTCCTTTGTATCTTTCTCTAAGGCAGTGAGCCTTCTTGCATGTCTTTTTGGTAGTGAGCCTTTTATATTGTGAGTTAACTCTAACCATTGTTTTCCCTCATTAGGTTTTCCATATAAATTTGGTGTTCTCCTTGTGCATGTGTGTGTTATCAGTTTCTTTTTCATTTATACTGATCTATTTAGAATTGCTATATCTTTTATTATTGAGGTTTCCTAATCATACTAAGGGTTTTAATTGCTATATCTAATTAAGGGTTTTAGTTGTGATAAGAGGATTGTATTGTGCTAAAATTTTCAATTTCTTGAAGGGATTAAGTCTTTGTGTAGATAGATTCACCCCCCTCTTAGTCTCTAAGTGTGTTGAACATAATTAATTAAATTTAATTACTTAGGTCTCTTTTCACTCTAATACTTAATCTTACTTAGGTCATTTATTATTTGTGTCTCAAGTCATAGGATGAGGACACATGTCATGGTATTATTTTATCCTTACCTAGGGTTTCTCTAGAGTTTTTTTCTTTGTATAAGTATTATTTTTATAATTTCATTATCCAAGAACACAATTATTCATTTTTTGGGACAATTAGTTGTTGGCCTCCACATATTTTATTTTCTCTCTTTCTATAATAGATGTTTGATTCCAAGTGATCCTTAGGAGCTGTAGGGTTGAGGAATCACTCCAACACACATGTAGGTAAGTATCTATGGAATGTATTGATAATATTTTATAGTTTTATCTCTATTTAACAAGCTCATGATTAGATCATGTTTATGAAATTATTAGTTATCTTTTTATATATATGTCATTATATCATTCTTTAGTTTTAAAATCCACTCTTTCCATCTCTCCTTGATTTGTGTGTACACCTCAAAGGGTACACACCAAATAAAGAGGGCATATCCTTACTAATCATTCTCGATGTTTATAAATGTAGTTCATAGGTAGAACAAATCATTACTTTATCCATTTGGAGTCCTATATTTTTTTACATTTTATCTACTTTATTATGCTTGAATTATGTATATTTTCATGCACACCAAAATGGGTAGAAAATCTAATGGTTAAAAGTACATAGCCTATAATATTACCATTTTTCATGTCACTTTGTGTGGGGTATTAATTGCTTGGTCATAATATATTATTACAAGTATTTTGGTACCCAATTTAACCCAAATCCATAGTTTGAGTCTCACAAACATGGTTCAAATCCTTTTCAAATAGATTTCAATAATCAATTCACTCATTCACATTCTAGGGTCAATTTGTGGCATTTGATTGACCCCCACATTTTTTAAAACCCACATTTAGAATTGGGCTCATCTGAACCATTTCTAACTAGTCATTGTATATCATTTCTAATAATACATATTTCAAAATGTGTGTCCAAGTCAAGTATAAAAACACATCATCCCTACCTTAAATGTGATGACCTTTCTTCATCTTGGAATATTCCACCATTGTCTTGGATCATTTACTTTCAATAAAATTTTAGCCAACATTGTATCATTTTAGTTATCACTAACATCCTATAGATAGAGCTATATTGGATTTGTCATATTTCTACATCGTGCTTATTTTTATTGATTCATGCTAATACTGATACAAACGTATTAGCACTCTAGTACCTTGTAAATTATCTAGGTTTTGTATACCAAATTTTAAGTAGCACGCTTTCACTAGATAATATCTTACTGTTGGCATTACAAATAAGTGAAACAATTATGTGTACTCCCATAAGAAATTAGATATAGGTCTAATTTTAAAATAAATTTTCTAGAATGGATATATCCTATTTCTTAGCATTAATTTGAAGTAAATGATAATCATTGCATACCATATAAGGGATAGGGAAAAATTTAGTGGCGAATCTTCGCCAATTGGCGAATAATTGAAATCGGGACCTCCAGAAATGGCGAATAGTACAAGCTAAAAACGATGCTGAATCGCCAGGTTTTACAAAAAAAAATTGTGTCTCGATTAATTTGCCTATGTATTATATTTTAAATGATGCGTCATTGGATATGATTCGCCAACAATTTATACTATAATAAAAAATATTGATTATATTCACTAGTAATATTGTATTCCTACCATTAATTTTGGGGAAATATCGCCACATTAATAAATTACCATTTAATTTCAAGGACATTTTAGCTTTGAATAAGGCTTTTATTTATTGCCATCAAATCATCGCTTAACTTTTTAATCGAACGACAACAGGTTGATTCCGTGGCCTAATACGCACATGCCTTTTAAAAGGATTGTTGAGGCATGAAATTCATTTTGGGCCACACGATTAAATCTAATCGTGTAGCCCAAAACAAATTTCGGGCCTCAACAGGCCTTTTAAAAGGCATGTGCGTATTAGGCCCAAGAATCAACCTGCATCCGTTTGATTAAAACGCTAAATTGCTAATCGATGGCAACATTTATACTTTTCATTTATTCTTACTTTTAAAGTGAGATTTAAAAAAAAACAATTAATCCATGTGTTACAATTAATCCATGTGTTATCCAATGCGTTTTTTATAGTGAATTTATGAGAGATTCGTAATTGTCATTAATATTTTTAGTGAATATTCACTAGGATTCTCCACTATGATTATTATTTTTACCAATTATTCATTAAGATTTGCCAGGATTTTATATTTTTTTTTAATAATGTGCATAGATTCGCCAAAAAAATTAATTTTGTTTTCAAATATAAGGAAAGATTCGCCAGGATTTTACACCTTGGCCAAGGGGGGGGTTTCTTAAAGTTATCCTTGATAAGGGATGAGGGATTTCTTGAATTATTATACTCTTTTGAGAATCTATTTTAAAATTTAATCCTTATTAATAAGATAAATCAAATTTATTATCCATGTATCTTATAAAATTCCGTGTGCTTTCATAATTTAAGCATTTTTTTGGTTCATTTCTAGTGAGTATATATGGTCACAAAGCTAGTACTATTTTTGATTGGGGAAAGCAGGTTTTGAAGGGACCCTAAAACCCTTTACAAGGAAAAATATTGCAAAAAAGATAGAGCCTTAAGAACCCACAACACAAGGAAACCCAAAAAATGACTACAAAAAATAAGCATGAAACCCGTCAACAACCCAGAAACAAAACATCAACAAAAAAGAAGCCCAAACAAAAAACACAACAAAGATACAACATATTTTCTAGTTCATTAGCTGAGGCCAAATTCTCCTCTATGACCCCTTCATGCATTTCCATCACATCCTTTAGCTCCTCAAAAGAGATAGTAGCCCATTTATTTGTCTTACTCCTCGTCCTTAGGCACAGACCCACATCGACAACCTTCTGTGCAGCAGGAGGAAACCATCATTCTTATCCAACAGACTCTTGGGACAAACCTCATCCAAAGTTGTCGCAATATCACCCAGCTCAAGGGGGTTACCAGTCCATTTCATAGCCACCTCATTCAAAAAAGAGAGGCCCTTAGCAGTCGTCTTCAAAGAAGTATTACTGATATTGACCACCGTCTTCAGATCCACAAAAAGCTTAGAAATTTTGTTCTTCATATTAATAAACCTCTCTTCATAAGTGTTTTTCACAACCACCTCCAAAGAAGTAATCCTCTCCTCATGGGAAGAGCCAATATGATAAAAGTTCACAACCAGCTTATCAAGCATGACAATCATGGTTTTAACTTTACCTTTGATTGCCCACTCCTTCTGATTGTTGTGCACCAATGCCACACAAACATCCTACCAGTTTTTGAGCTGCACATTGAGCTCCTTAACCTCTGAGAAGATCCATTTAACAAGAGACAACATACAAAGCTAGTATTGTTGAAGGAAATATGAGTTGTATTTATTTAAGTTTAATTTTAATTATATTATTTAAAATATAAGGTTATATATCCTTAATTTTCCATAATGTGAATAGATAATTTGATGAAAAATTCTATTAAAATAATGTCATGAAACAAGAGGATACAATTATGAGATTGAGGCATGCTCAATAGATAATATAGGATTAGGTAGTCACAATAAGTAGTAGATGCAATGCCCTACCCTAGGCCATTTCCTTTTTACTACATCATATCAATTTATTTCAACTAATCTACCCATTGCACCAATCAAAATTAAATCATGCAATATTTTCTCATTTTTCTCATCATCACATAAGAGAGTACAACATAAAATTTCCTTAAATAGCTATCATTATAAACTAATTAACATGTTTAAAATGATTCAAAGTACATAAAGAATCATCAAGTGTGTATCTCATACATCATAGTACATAACATGTTCTATTACGTTAATCTATTTCAATTATTGAAATAATTCTTTTCTCTAGACATATATACATACTTATTACAAATAACTATCAGTTCTTCCATCTATTACAATATCTTAGCTATTAGGGTTAAAGTGCCATTCACCTTGGAAATCCTATGTTGTGGTTCCAACATCCTTGGAAGGTGTCTCTAGGCACTTAGGGTATATTGGGAAATTACTTTGTAATACTAATTCTCACCATTGTTTGTATTATATATTCATAAGGAGTGATAGAAATATATATACATACTTATTACAAATAACTATCAGCTCTTCCATCTATCACAATATCTTAGTTATTAGGCTTAAGGTTCCATCCACCTTGTAAATCCTATGTTGTGGTTCCAACATCCTTGGAAAGTGTCTCTAGGCACTTAGGGTATATTGGGAAATTACTTTGTAATACTAATTCTC
This sequence comes from Sequoiadendron giganteum, assembly GCA_007115665.2. Taxonomy (NCBI): domain Eukaryota; kingdom Viridiplantae; phylum Streptophyta; class Pinopsida; order Cupressales; family Cupressaceae; genus Sequoiadendron; species Sequoiadendron giganteum. The sequence continues at coordinate 592,740,231 of CM021109.1, forward strand.
ACCATTGTTTGTATTATATATTCATAAGGAGTGATAGGTTCCACTAGTAGCAGTAAAGGTGACTTTGGTCATAAATATTTAATATTATTTTTCCCACATGTGGATGCATAGAATTGGATAATAAAAGATAAGGAAAAGGATAAATGAGTGACTATTGGTATTCTCCAATTGGGAGCTTGGAATGAGGTAGCAGGTGTCTCTTGGTATTTTATCATTTTTTGTATTTAATGTAATGTTTATCTCCCAAGTTTGGACACCCAATTTGGAGGGAAAGTATTGGGGCTAAAATTGATGCCATTTCATATTTTGAGCAGGTATTCCAAGGGTTTGGGATGTTTGGAATTGAGGTTCTTCTTTGGGCACCATCTTTGGTGCATTATATGTCTTCACAAGTCTATAAATTCATCCTCTTGGATGTAGAAAATATGAGCAACATTTGAATGTAGAGTTTCTTTACAAGAACAAGGATAGGCTAAGGCACAAGGAGGTTGTCCACAGGTGCACATTGCTTCCATGGTGGAATAAAAGAGGTGAATAAAGGTTATTGTATTATAATCTCATTTATTTGAAAATAATGCTTACTCGACATCTCTTCTTGGTGGAGTTTTTTATCACAAGGGTTTCTCCACGTAAATCATGTTATGTGATGCTCTTGTGTTGCTGATTTGTGCCTCATTGTTTCTATCTTATGGTGATTCTATTCTTTAGATATTGTTGTTATAATTTCAAATAATATGATCTTAATAAGCATGTTATGTTGGACTTAATTTTTAGATTTATAAATAGTTTTTTTTTTTAATGTTGTTGTAGTCCAAGCCTTGTATTATTTTAAAAGAGATTGAATTTCCTAACAATTGGTATAAAAACCTATTTACTTCTCATTATTTGGTATCAGAGCTTAAGGTGAATTTGGTGTTGGGTATTCCTTCTTTTTTGATTTCTCGGATTGGGAAGCTTGTGGGAATTTGTTAGAAGGAATTGAAGTTTGTTAGAAGGATTGTGGGGATACAATGAGCTTACAAATTTATGAGATTTTAAGCCAAGAATATTGTCAGTGTGATCTATGTTGGGTATGGGAATCTCATGGTTATGTATATTTATGGAGTTGGTTATGTTATAGTAACTTGGAGATCTTGTTAAAAAATATATGTGTATCCTCCTTTTTTGTGGTTTTGTTCCTTTACCTTGCGGTGATGTGCAGTGAGAAGGTGTTCATATTGGATGAGTAGTGATATCCTAGTCACATGGAGAAACACCCTCAATTTGGACTATAGAATGGGGTGCTTATATTGGCTTCATGGTTTTAGCTCTTGGTTACATGAAAGCACCAAAAGGTAAGCCAATAACCTCTTTGTGAGTTGAGCTAATATGTTTCATATATTATAAGCTCCTGGAAAACTTTGTTTTCCTTTTGGGTTGTAGTTTACTCTTTTTTTTAGTTGTGGGTTTGTAGATCTATGCATACATTATGCAGATGACATGTTTGATGTAAATGTTTGGATGTTTATATCAATTTCAGATTTACATAGATGGCTTTGCATGTTTTACACGTTAAATAAAATATGTGGTATGTAGATTTGTGATGATACTTTATTCAGGGCATTCTGGATGAAGACAATTATAGGTTTGTATGATTACTTGGAGGACATATTGATCTATGGTTACTCTTATGTGGGTTTATTTTGAAAATCAGATCTAGCATTGATCCTCATGTTTGAGTCTTGGAAACCCACATGTTATACCTGAATATATCTATTTTGCATGATACTAATGTGGGGTTGAATCCTTTTCAGTTATTTTAAATTGGAGTATTGATTATGTATTTATCCCTTGAGATGTTGCATATGTGCAGATTTTATAAAATTGTTTGATGTGGATTCTATTTGGTAGGCCATATTTTTAATCACCATTATTATATTGGTATGTTTATTACATTGAGAGATGGTTATTGAGAGTACCTGATATAGTTATTCATTTAAATCTATAGAAATTTTTTATGGTGCATGGGAAGCTTTGTTCGCTTTAAACTGAGTGTTTGTAAGGAACCTTGCTCTAATACCAGTTGTTGAATGCACAAGACAACTGAGAGGGGGTGAATCAGTTGTACTTTAAAACTTCAAAACCCTCATACACATTCAAATCCACATTCATACATTAAACCCTTAAATCTATTATGATAAATTAGCATGAAAAGAAAATAACAAAAACTGAAACAACTTAACACCATACACAAGAGAACACCATATTTACGTGGAAAACCCAAGAAGGCAGAAAACATGGTGAAGATTAGCTCACAATATAAGTAATATCAACACTGAATATAATAGGGCTCATTTCCCAAAGAAAGAAAGGCTCACTACTAGAACAAAAAAGAGGATAGAGAAGAAATGTTACATAGAGAAAAGTATATCAATGCAATAGATAATCCACCACAATAACATAAACACTTTTGCAGCTTGATTGAAGAATTGTAGCCACCTTTTTCTTACTGCATCCAAAAAACTAACACATGAAATCTCACAATGCACTTCTCAATTTCGCACTCTAACACTCTAAATTTTTTATCATTTGCATCTCTCACATATATCTCAATATCCTTCAAAAAATCAACTCATACTTATACCATCCTCAACCTTGAAACCCTTCTCCAAGGTCAACAATGCAAATTCAAATTAGGTCAATGCCTAAACACTTTTGTGGTAGATAGAAGTGAAAGAAGACCACACTACATCTTAATTGGGACCCAAATCAATACCATACTACAACACGCTTCTAAAAAATAATAATTATCCATTGCAAGTAGTGTAAACACCAGTTTGGTCGTTACCCATGCAAACACCATTAAACTTTAAGCACACACTTCCTTGAGTACAAGAACAACTTGAGAACCACACACCATGCTTGAACATGATCTAGAATATTTTTCTAACACCTTGAAATCCAACAAATTCCCACGACTTCCACCTAAAGAATGTACACACCCAGTACACTCAAATAACTCTGCCATACACTGTTACTTGAGAAACTGACTTCCTTAGCTCCAAACCTCAAACCACCTTAAGTGAAAAAATATACGAACATAATAAACACACCTTCAGATCCACATGACCTGAAACATATCTATGGATAAATTCAAATCAAAGACATTTCTCACAGACACCTATGTAATGCACAGTTCACTAGTGAACACAAATTGTCCTGTAAAACAATCCAGCACACAAAATTCTAGATATAATACCTCTGAGCACCTTTGATCACCATATCCGAATCACATAGCTGATAGATATTCAACCTAGAAGAAATGTGGAGAAATAAAAGAACACACCTTTGCAACCCAAAACACCACTACAACACACTGTATCCTCTTTTTATCATATTTTCTCAAAATCACTTGGAAACCAAGCAATAGAGACACATCCTCATCATCTTCAAAACTTCCTCAACTTTATATAGAAGCTTATCAAAGAAACACTAGAGGTTGAAACCAATAGCTTTAATAATGACAACATAATACCACTAATAAAAGCATGGATAACATCAAATTTTCATACTTGTTGCAACAATCTTATTCAACAATAGAAATTAATGACAACACAGGTTTGTTGACATCAACAACAACACTAAATACTCATACTTGCAGCATAAATTTATATGACTAATTTATAATATTAGAAATAACATATGATTAATTATTTTTATGATCTAAAATAATTAATGAACTAAATAAATAAAACTATATGCTACAATTATACATTTAAACCATATATACAAATAATATAAATCAACCATATAAATGGTATGCACCATTATACATAATACATTGATAGTGATAATAACTAAAGAATGTAAAAATGAGTCCACCCTTATAGTAGTAGGGTGAGAACCAACATAAATATTACCATTATCTATTAGTAAGGAAAATATTATTTGACCTTAGGGTGGTAAAAAACCCTAGTTAGAGACTTAGTATCACTAGAGTAAATGTTGTAGGACTTATTATTTTGTAATTGAAAATTAAAATGAATGTAATAACTGAAAGTGAGGAAAGTAGTATTGCACTATGTTTTCATTAGTGTTTTCATTGATGTCAACCTCTAGTGTGGGTATGATGAGAAGATGTTTGTGGTGTTGAGCAAGTGTTGTAAATGCAACATGGTCACTTAGTTCCAAGTGGTTTTGAGAAAATTAGTATAGAGAGTTTACAAGGTGTCAGGGATGTGTTCAATGTTATGATTTCTATTCCTTCATGCTTGAAGATGTTTTTGTGAAATTTTTACATGATATTCAAAGGCCTTTTAAGTTTTTATATCTAGATTTTTAGGTTCTAGATTGTGCGGAAGTAGAAGATGTGTTTGGCAGTGTACTGGATTGTGAAAAGGGTTGTCTGGGAGAAATGGAATTGCTCCACATTTCTTTGCATTGAAGTTTAATATCTTGCATATTTGGGAATGTGCTAATGATGATTGCATATATCTTCCCTTTGATGGTTTGGTGTTTAGGCACTCCAAAATCTTGGTTCATATATTGTGTCTTAGTGGCAGTTTGACTAGTTACACAAGATGAAATTATTTTCAGCTGCATGTGTTTGTGCCTTTATGTTTGAATATTTTATTGGTATTAGAATATTCCATAATGTTTTTTGGTGTTTCTATGTGGTCCATGAGATTTTTCTAGACCTGGTTAAGTGTGTATTTGGTTGCTTGGTATCATTAATTCCGGTTTGGCCAACTTGGCGTGTTAGCATTACTTGTGGATGTGCTTCATGGTTTATGGAAGATTGGTGTAGCATGTCAATATAGATTTGAGTCCTAGTTAACCCTTGGTGTAGTTTTACTTCACTTCTTTCCACCATGGAATTTTTTGGTTCTAATCTATTTGGTGATTTCATTTTTGAGGTGCATACATTTCATTGAGGCCGACCTAGAGAAGGATGTTTGAGGTCATGGAGGATATATGTGCAAGGTCAATTATTAATGAATATAGTGATATGATGTTTGATGTGTAGTGATGTGTATTTGATCAAGTGGTGTGATCTAAGTGTGATATTTAATTCCTAAGACAACCAAAAGTAGTGAGTAGAAGGTGTTTACATTTTAGTGTGCCTAAAGTTGCTTGAGGTAGTGAGCCAAAGGTTGTGAATGGTGTAGAGCTTTTATGGTGGATTCTCCTATTGCTCTCAGGTAGTGAACCTCCTTGTAACTATTTCTTTATATTCTCTTTCTATCTAGGTAGTGAGACCTTGGTAGTGATCCTTTCTTTCTTTTGGATAGTGAGTACTTTGGGTAGTGAGCCCTTCTGGTAGTGAGCCTTCCTTTCTTTTGGATAGTGATTCCTTTAGGTAGTGAGACCTTACAAAATTGAGCCTTTTATAATCGTTGTTATTCCCATATATGTGAGTTAATCCTTATCATGGTTTTTCCATGAATGGGGTTTTCCACATAAAATCTAGTGTTCTATTATGTATGGTTGTTGATGTGTTGATGTTTCATTTGTTTACATTCATGATTAATTCTTAATAAGGGTTTGAAGATTAATGAGGATCTGAAGGTTTAAATGCATAACTGATTCACCCCCCCTAATTTTTTGTATGTTTCTACCAATTGCTATCAGAGAAGAGGTTCCTTGGAAGAAGATTAACCATTTGAGCTGGATTTAGATAGCACACAGGAACGATGTCTATTGAAATGAACAAGACAACTGAGAGGAGGGGGTGAATCGGTTGTACCAAATTAAACCTTCAAAAATCCTCAACGATAATCGGATCCAAATGCATTCATTAAACCCTTAGTTTGTTAGAGTGACTAAACTTGAAATGTAAATAATAGAAATTGAAATCATGACACCATACACAATATAACACTATATTTACGTAGAAAACCCGATGAGGGAAAAACCACGATGAGGATTAGCTCACAATATAAGTAATAGTGAAATTGGTACGAAGAGGCTCACTACTAGAATATGAAACACTATCCAAAAAGGCTCATAAACAGGTCTCACTGCCACAAAAATAATACAAGAAGATAGAAGAAGAATGTTACACAGAGAACACTTCTCAATGCAACAAGGAATCCACCACAGTTTCTTGCACACTTTCGTAGCCTTGCATGAATGATTTTGGATGTCTTCAGCTCACTGCTTTTAGGAACCCTAAGAATTAAATTCACACTGCTTTGCTCAAATTCGCATCACACACATCACTATCATCGATCTCACATCTATCTTGCTTCTCACTTCTTTCCTTCACTTATCTCACCATAACACCATACTTATTTATATCAAGCTTTGCCTCAATTTTTTTTTCCAATAATAGCCATTAGATGTTATACATTTAAATTTTAAATAGGTTGGCACCAAAACATTCCCACGGTGGATAGGAACAAAGGTGACCTACATAAAACCTTAACTAGGAACCAAATAGATCCAAACACAATTCAACAGGCTTTGCAAGCCTCACATGTAGTGTTAACACAAGGTCGGCTAACACTAGTGTTGAGAACAATAAAACATTAAGTACACACTTCCACAAATTGATTTGAAAGTTCTAGGCAATCAACATCTTTTGAACATGATCTAAAATAACCCATAATCAATTTGGAATATATCCAAAACCTCTACAACAGATTTCACCTAAAGAATATTATCATTTTGTACAATCAGACAACACTGCTAGATACAGTCATACATTGTAACAATAAAACATGTCTTCCACAACACCAAACATCAAATACTCTTAACACAAGTAAGATAACAACACCATCAACACTTCTTCAGAACCATAGGTCTTGAAAAAAATATTCAAACAAATGTGGAGCAAATACATTTCTCCCAAACTATATTAAATAATATAGAATTACCCAATTCACATACTAGTGAAATTATCTCACACTGTTCAATAATTCAGAAACCCAAATTCTGAATATAGAAACCTCTAACAATCATGAATAACTTGTAAGATCCACACATGCATATTATCAACACACACAAAATGTGGAGCACAATACTGGAGCACATTCTGAGCACTTGCACACACTATTTACTCTGTTTATCAAGTTTTCCCAAAAGCACTTGGAAACCATGTACCTGAGACATCATCTCAGCTTATTAATTCATTTTGACTTACCTTCAGAATCTAAAAAAGATAGCTACATGTACTCACAACAATTCCTCAATATATCAGTTCTCAATATCCTCAACATACTGTTATACATGCAACAATCTCCCCATATCATTGACAATACGAACTAGTAGATATACTTGCTGACATCAATGAAAACACCTCATACTTGCAACAATGTCAAAGTCCCTATGTTTGATGGAACAAATTATGAATTTTGGAAAGAAAGGATGGAAGCCTTTCTTGTCTCATTAGGGTTTGGAGTGTGTAAATCAGTTGAAGATGGATATACTATACCTACTTCTACTTCAACAAATGAAGATTATATCAAAGATTATGAGAATAATGGAAAAGTGAGGAATGCTATTTTGAGTGGGATTTCTAATTCAAAACTTGCAAAAGTGATAAGCCACAAAACTACTAAAGAGGTCTAGGATAAGTTGAAGAGAATTTATGAAGGAGATGTTAAGGTCAAACAAGAAAAGATGCAGAATTTCAAAGCCAAATTTGAAACTCTAAGGATGTTAGAAGATGAAGATATTGTAGGCTACATGCTCAGGGTGGATGAAATTTTCAATACCATCAATGTACTTGGTGGAAAGCTAGAGGAAAGTAAAATTATGAAAAATGTATTGATAACCCTTCCTAAATCTAGTGCTAAAGTTTTTGCTATTGAGGAATCTCAGAATTTGGATCAATATTCTAGAGATCAATTGTTTTGAATTAAGAGATTTTGATAAAGATACTCTACGAAAATAAACTACTTTTAAAGAAAACAAGAAAGAGAGGAATGATGAATCTAATCCAGATGATCTTGATGAAGTGGAAGCAACCTTTTTAAGATTGAAAAAGGGCAATAGAAAATACAAAGGTAATTTACCTTTCAAGTGTTTCAATTGTGGAAAGATAGGTCATTATGCGTCAAAACGTCTAGGAAAAGTTTTAAATGACAAACATAAAGATCATAAAGGTAATTCTTTCAAGAAGAGATATTATGCTAAAGAAGAGAATAGCACATCTGATGATTAGGAGTTAGACTCTAGATGATGGAAGTGATTAAATTGCGTTCATGGTTTTGAATGTTGTAACTAATTCTACTAACCCTGAAAGATATGTGAATTAAATTTCTCTAAAAACAAGTCACATTATTGAAGGAACTATGTTGACTACCTTTCATGCAAGAGAGGAGAAAATTACTAGATAATTGATAGTGGATGCTCAAATCATATGGCAAGTGATAAGAGTAAGTTTGTTAAAATTGAGAAATATGATGGTGGTTTTGTTAAGTTTGGTGATGACACATATGCTAAGATCTATGGAAAAGATTCAATTAGTTTTGATGGAAAGCATAAGACAAATGATTTTCTTTATATCAAGGGTCTCTCACATAATCTTCTTAGTGTAGGAAAAATGTGTAGTAGAGGATACAATCTAGTATTCATGATGATGGTTGTGAAATCAAAAAAGGAAGCACTGGAACTCTAATTGTTGTAGGAATAAGGTTAGATGAAAATATTTATCAGTTCAAAGGTGCGAGTGGTAAATTCTTTAAGTCACAAATCAATGATAGTTGGCTATGACATAGAAGAATGCGTTATATCAATTTTGATAGCCTACTGAAGATCAACTGTACTCATGTTGTGAGAGACATGCTAGGAATTACAAAGCCTATCAATGCAATTTACAAAGAGTGTCAAGTTGGAAAACAGACAAATAAGAGGTTCAAAACTAAAGAATACTCTACCCCAGGACCTCTGGAGTTGGTGCATATAGGCCTATGTGGATCTACCAAAAATAAGAAGCTCTCAAGGTGACATGAATTTTATGTTGTTAATAGATGATTACTCTAGAATGACTCGGGTAACATTTCTCAAAGAAAAATCAGAAGCTCTAGATAAGTTTAAAGAATTTAAATCTATGGCTGAGAATGAAATAGATTTGAAAATCAAATGTTTAATGTCTAACAGAGGTGGTGAATTCACCTTTAGTGAGTTTAACAATTTTTGTGAAGATCATGGGATAAAAAGATATTTATCAAATCCTAGGAATCCATGATAGAATGGAATTGTGGAAAGGACGAATAGGATAGTTCAAGAAGCAGCAAGAACCCTGTTGAAGGAAGCAAATCTATTGGATGTCTACTAGAGAGAAGAAATTCATACTTTCGCCTACATTCTTAACAGAGGACAAGCAAGAATGAATAGTTCAAAGACCCTTTATGACCTATGGTATAGAAAAACTCCTACTGTGAAATACTTTAGAGTGTTTGGAAGTAAATGATATATCAAGAGAGATGAAGAGAACTTAGGAAAGTCTGATGCAAGATTAGATGAAGGAATCTTCCTTGGATATTCTACAAAGAGAAAGGCATATAGGTACTACAACAAAAGGTTAAAGAAGATAGTTGAAAGTGAAAGTGCCAAAGTGGATGAAGAATCACATCAATCTCAGTACTAATAGAAGGATATGAATCTGATGAACCCCCTTGCAAAGAATAAGAAAAAGAAGAAGATAAAGAAAAAGAGATTCTAGTGGAAGAGGAAGAAGCTCCGAAAAAGAATCCTAAGACTCCTAAGTATGTGCAAGAGAATCATTTTGAGGATCAAATAATTGGGGACAAAAGAAAAGGTGTGTCTTGACAAGAAGAATAACTACTATGGTAGAGGAACAAGTAAAATTTTGTTCTTTCTAAGATAGAACCTAAAATAGTTATTAAAGCATGCAAGGATGAAAATTAGATCAAATCTATAGAAGAATTAGGTAGATTGAGAACAATCAGACATGGGAACTAGTCCCAAGAATAGAAAATAAGAATGTGATAGGAAAAAAATAGGTTTTCAGGAACAAGTTGAATGAGAATGGAGAAGTTATCAGAAACAAGGTCAGGCTTGCGTGTAAAAGCTAATCATAAGAGGAAGGAGTATATTTTGAAGATAATTTTGCTCCTATAGCAGGAATGGAGGCTATTAGGATGTTTTTGGATTTTGTAGCACATAAAGACTTCAAGGTATATCATGTGGATGTAAAGTTTGCATTTTTGACTGGTGAGTTAGAAGAAGAGGTATACATTGAACAACCAAAAGGTTTTCAATTATCAAAAGATCATGATATGGTCTATAGGTTGAATAAATTATTGTATGGAATCAAATAGGCTCCTAGAGCTTGGTATGTAAGACTAGATAGGTACTTATTGAAAAAAAGATTCAAAAAGTTGAGAGAGATAAAATATTTATTGTAGTTGTGTATGTTGATGAAATAATATTTATTTCAAGGTTGAGAGAGATAACAATATTTATTTAAAAGTTGAGAGAGATCAAATCCTAATTGTAGTTGTGTATGTTGATGACATAATCTTTGGATGAAATGAGGAAATGTGTAAAAATTTTGTAGAGGGGATACAAAATGAGTTTGAAATGCCAATGTTTGGGGAGATGATTTTTTTCCTTGAGCTGCATATCAATCAATCAAAAAAAAGTATACTCATTACACAATCAAAATATGTTAAGGAAATGTTAAAGAAGTTTGGAATGGAGAACTCTAAACTAGTATGTACTCCCCTGATTACTGGTTGAAAATTGAGAAAAAATGATGAATCTCCTAAGATAGATCAAACCAAGTATAGATCCATGATTGGTGGACTACTATATCTAACTACAACTAGACTAGATATTATGCATGTAGTATGTATTGTGGGAATATTTCAAGAAGATCCTAGAGAACAACATGTGGCAATAGTTAAAAGGATATTCAGATACTGGAACAACACCCTGAACTATGGTCTATGGCATTCTAAGGATACTAGCTTCTCTTTGACTGATTATACAGATGTAGATTGGGTAGGTTGTGCGTATGATAGAAGTACAAGTGGATGTGCTTTCTTTCTTATAAATACACTATTTTCTCAGTTAAGTAAGAAGCAAGATTCAATGTCATTATCTATTGCAAATGCAAAACACATTGGTGCACCATCTTTCTGCACATAGGTGTTGTGGAATAAGTAGACATTGAAAGATATCAATGTATCATATGATGAACCTATTCATATCTTGTGTGATAATACAAGTGCTATCAATATTTCAAAAAATCTAGTAATTCATTCAAGAACAAAGCATATCTCTATCTAGCATCCCTTTCTAAGAGAGAAAGTTGTTGAGAATGAGGTAATGTTGGAGTATGTACCTACAAAGGATCAAATAGCAGACATTTTCACAAATTCTCTTCTAAAAGATATATTTGAGTATCTCATAAACAAGCTTGGGGTTGTTTCCCCTTCTTCTTTCAGCTAGATGCATAAGATGGTGTATCTGTCTAGGCGTGTAATTCAAGATGAATTGTTTGTCCTGGATTGATGAAGGCTACCTCTTAGGGTGAGTAGGTAGTGGTGCTTTGGTTGGTGCAGTCAGGGGGAGCATATCTTGTGCCTAAAATTGGGAAAGATAGAAGTGAAATATGTAGGTGTTGCCCTTTTCCATTGATATCAAAGGGGGAGAAAATTTTGAAAAACACAGAGAAAGGGGGAGAGAGAAGTGGAGAGAGATAAATAATTTTGAAATGTAAGAAATTTTCAATTGAGGGAGAGAGTTGCTTGAGTGTTGGAGATCAAAGTTTCTATTAGAGTTTCTTTTGTTGTTAATGGTTTTTCAACAGGTGTTGTCATCAATGACAAAGGGGGAGATTGTTGCACTATGTTGTCATTAGTGTTTTTATTGATGTCAACCTCTAGTGTGGACATGATAAGATGTTTATGGTGTTGAGTAGGCGTTACAAATGTAGTACGGTCACTTGGTTTCCAAGTTCTTTTGAGAGAATTTGTATAAAGAGTGTACAAAGTGTTAGGGATGTGTTTTGTGTTATGCTTCACATTTCTTCATGCTTGAAGATGTTCCTATGTGGTTTGTACATGATGTTAAGAGGTATTTGAAGGTGTTATATCTAGATTTTTTAGGTTTTGGATTGTGCGACAATATAATATGTTTTTGAAAGTGTGTTGGACTGTGAAGAGGGTTGTTTGAGAGAAATGAAATTGCTTTGCATGTCTTCACATTGAAGTTTCCTATCTGGTAGTTTTGGGAATGTGCTAATGATGCTTATATCTATCTTCCCTTGGATGGTTTGGTGTTCAAATTATCCACAAGCTTGGCTCATGTATTGTGTCTCAGTGGAAGTTTGATTGGTACAACAAAATGATAGTATTTTCAATCGCACGTGTTTGTGCTAGTATGTTTGAATATTTTATTGATATTGGAATATTTAAAAATGTTGTGTGGTGTTGCTATGTGGTCCACAACATGTTTTTGGACCTAGTGAACTGTGTGTGTGGTTGCTTGGTAGCGTTAATGTTGGTTTGGCCAACCTGGCGTGTTAGCCTTACTTGTGGATATGCTTCATGGTTTATGGAAGCTTGGTGTAGCATGTTGATATATATTTGGGTCCTCGTTAACCCTTGGTGTGGTCCGACTTCACTTCCTTCCACCATAGAAGTGTTTGGTGTTGACCTATTTGGTGGTTGCATGTTTGAGGTGCAGATGTTTCGTTGAGGCCGACCTAGAGAAGTATGTTTGAGGTCACAAAGGATATATATGCAAGGTCAATTGTTGGAGAAGATAGTGATGTGATGTGTGATGTTTAATGATGTGTATGTGATCAAGTGTTATGATCTAAGTGCGAGCATGAACGCCTAAGACTACCAGATGCAATGAGCAGAAGGTGTCTACATTTCAGTGTGCTTTAAGTTCCTGGAGGTAGTGAGCCAAAGGTTGTGAATGGTGTAGAGTTATTGTGGTGGATTCTCCTATTTCTCTGAGGTAGTGAACCTCTTTATAACAATTTCTTTATGTTCTCTTTCTATTTAGGCAGTGAGTTTTTCTTTCTTTTGGAAAATGAGTTCTTTTGGCAGTGAACCCTTCCAACAGTGAACCTTTTGTAATCAGTGTTGTTATTCATATATATGTGAGCTAATCCTCACCATGGTTTTTCCCTAATTAGGATTATCCATGTAAAATCTAGTGTTTTATTGTGTATGGTTGTTGATGTTTTGATGTTTCATTTGTTTACATTCATGATTAATGCTTAATAAGGGTTTGAAGATTAATGAGGGTTTGAAAGTTTAAATTGACAACTGATTCAACCCCCCCCCCCCCACTCAATTGTCCTATGTGTCAAACAAGTAGTTCAATCACAATTAGTTTAGAAGAAACCCTTAGTGAAATTTACACTTTTTTATTTTTTTGTTATTGAGAAGTTTAATATCAATTTTAAGTTGTTTTAACAATTCTATTGGTATTGAAAGTATGAATATAAGCTATATCAATAATTGACTTCTTTCAATTTAGAGTCAAGGATTGAGGCCCGTATATATTTCTTCATATTTGTCAAGGATATGATCCCTTATATAGTATACTTCTAGGGGATTTGAACTTTAGTGGATGGTGTAATCAAAGAACATACCATCACTCACACTAATTATCCTCAATCAATTGAAGTACAAACTTTTGACTTTTTTCTTATTCTAAATGAATATATATACTCTTTTCATTTGTCTTTTTCTTGGGAGAGAGGAACAATGATTCTAAATGATATATTGTCAAAATTGGGTCATTGACAAATTACTATTTAGGTGGATTTTTCAATATATCTTATTTGGAGAGAAAATGATGAATGGTGGAGCCCTTAAAAATGGTTTACTTTGGAATGTTAGAATAAATGTATTTAACAAAAACGTTGTATTTTAATTGATGAAGATGATGGTATATTCTTTTATTACTAATGTTATTAAGATTCAAATTTTCTGGAAGTGCAATTGAATGAAATTCTACCCTTGAATTACTTTGATAGATTGAACCCCCTACTCACAGTAACTTAACCAATGATCAACTTTTAAATCTTTCAGCTTTAGATTGATTTGAACCATCATACACTAAATAAATTAAAGATACTAGTTGTACTACACTTAAAAGAACAAAGATAATATCTTTATAACCAAATTATTTCTATTTGCTTCGGAATGTGAAAAGAAAACATCTCAAGTAGACTAGTAAATGTCAAAAAAGAATAGTAAATGTCCACAACTTCCCAAATATTCAAAATCTTCTGGTGAGCATTTAGTTGTTTTGGCAGTTAACGTTAAGTGGAGTGGAATATATCGCTCTCACCTTTGAATACGCCCTAGAACAAAGACAAATAGACGTTGGAGGGCAAAGGAATTTGGAAGAATTTAGGACTTATTCTGTGAGCATGTGCATTGTGAATGTGAATGACATCTCATCTGTGTCTGAGAAATAATAGTTTTACTGGTTTTAAGGGAGGTGGGGCAGATGAGTTAAAAGTGTGGGGAATGGGGAGTGGGAGGAAATGAGAGCGTCAGCGCTGATAAGGGCGGCTGCTGCGCCACCAGACAATACTTTCATCTTGTAAACCACTAAAAGAAATAGAACAATTACCTGCTCCTTGTACCCATTTTTCTTTGGTGTAAGAAGATAAATGGAAGTCAAACTGGTGCAGCAATCAAAGGGTGTTCCATTCAAATGGAGCTTAGTGAATATGAAAGCTGTCAATTTATTCTACCATCTTTCCATTTGCAGGCATGGTAGGAGGTATTTTTGTAAATATCGAGGGTGTGAGAGAATAGGGGAATGAAATATGGCTATGAGATATATGGATTCTTAAAAGACTTTGAGAGGGCCATGATGTCAACTTGATCTTTCTTGTACTTTTTCTCGTTACTTTTCTTTGCTAATCGGATCATTGTCAAATGTTGTTTCTTATGGACCATTTTTTCATTAAATTCTACATTGAATGGAAATTTACCATATCCAAAATCAAAAAAATGGAATTATTTTTAACACCTCCTTGCTAAGTCATCAACTTGCCTTTGCACATGTGTAACATGTTAGATGATTATATTGATTTGTATAATAATGCAATTAAATGCATCTTTAGGTTTTTATGCATATATAGACACCAACTAACTAGGTTATGTTGGCAAGCTTAAATGAATCTACCATTGTCAAGCTCTTCCAAACCATTTCTAATCTTGAAATACAACCATTTGCTCCTCTACAACTTCATGTTGCTAGACTCTACCAATAGAAATAGATTAAAGATAACTATTCTACTAGAGGAGCTCCAATTAAAGATTTCATGCATTGGCTCTAAGTTGTTGATTAAGTCTCCAAGAAATTTTTAACTTGTTTAAGCGCCTACCATTATTTTTAGGTGATCAAAAAGCATCCAAGAAGGCTCTGAAATTTTGGAGGTACTTATTTCAATTATCCAACCCTTTTTCCAACACTATGAATGTTTTTCAAAGGTCAAGGGTCATACTTGGAGTGTTCTAATGCCTTTCAATAATGCATTCAAGTGGTACTTTGCAATGTGCCACCTTCTCATAGAGCTTTGTGTGATGTAGTCGAAAACCAAGACCCCGAGTTGAGTTGTTGATCTTCACAACCACCACACAAATCCTTCAACTTTATTAGATACTTATAGGCAATGGAATGAACTGACATTGAAATTTATTTAATTCAATTGAACTTCTGAAAATGTGATCAACAACTTGTGACATACCACTTTTTAAAAATTAAATTGAACATGCAAATGAGATTCTTTACTTCTAAAAACTTGTGAAAAAGAAGCTCTTATATTCATCTATGGGAATACATGCCCACTATATTTTTTAATCCCTCAAAATCATGTTACCTTTCAAGCCAAAATTTCAGAAAATCATTTTTCTGAACACTGGATTTTGACCCCTTCAACGAATTTTCTCAATTCTCATCTTTTTCCCCAATTTCTTTAAAAAACAGATTGCCTGCAACATACATGAAGGTACAAGATTCAAATTTGCAAAACAATGTTACTCCTACAACAGTTATATACAGGAGGGCATGTGTAAACTTCATAAATTCTAAAAAATCAATTACAAGCATACAAAAATCTGCTCATAACTCTTCACACCAGCAAAAAGCACCTGCAACACACACTGAATTCAGCGAATTTCATCTTTCAAACAACAAAGTATTACTTTTCCCTTTCCTTAAATTCTTCTTCTCACATTTTCTTCATTATTTTCCCTGTCAAAACCTCTCCTAGAAATTTGGGTGTGGGTCTTTTCTCTTTCATGTCAGTCAACTTCAAATCCCACCTTTCACCTCTTGGGTGTGGGTTTTCTTATTCCTAGTAAGAGCCTTCAATTGCAGCTCAAAAAATTATCTTCCCACTTCTCCATCCACTCTCCCCACTCTCTCAATGCATGCCTTTCTATTTTCTCCACAAGAGATTTTCAAAATTCAAGATATGGGGTTAAAAATTACATTAAATACCCACTCACATGCATAGGCGTTGGGATTTTTTCACCTCCAATTTAGTGAGGAAATATTCAATTTTTGAGC
The DNA here is from genome assembly GCA_007115665.2 of Sequoiadendron giganteum. Lineage (NCBI taxonomy): Eukaryota > Viridiplantae > Streptophyta > Pinopsida > Cupressales > Cupressaceae > Sequoiadendron > Sequoiadendron giganteum. The sequence goes on from CM021109.1 coordinate 592,756,737, forward strand.
CACTACACACATGAAAATTAAGCCTTTGTTGCCACATATCCAATAGGTATAAGAATCTGATTTTAAATATGTTGGAAATGTGTGAAAAGTGCTCTAAAATCATGCCTGAAAGATCAAAAATCAAACACATGACCAAAAAGGAGAAATTAAAGACAACACATTTTTTGGTGTGTAAGATTGCCCATGCACCCGGATGCTCCTACATCATTGTGTGAATAACTTCTCACTTAGGAAGACCTTTGCAAGACTCATTTTTTATGGCTAATGAAAAATCCTTTGGATGTGATGGATTTCCATGTGAATTTTACAAATCCATTTGAGATATGGTTTGGTAATTAATAATCCTAGGAAATATTATCAATAAATGTAATGATAAGTTCACACCTAAGAGCAGATATTTTGTGAATATTTACAGTTAGAAACCAATCAACTTGCTCAATTCCTCCTACACGATCATTGCCAAGGATCTTTCTCTCAATCTATATCATTTTCTCCCTTAAATTGTTCATCTAGAGCAAGCTAGGTTTATTAAGTCGATATATTCTTGATGGTAAAATTATTAATATAATGGAAGGAATGGAATGGTCTATATGTTCTCAATAATAATCCATATTTGTCAAACCTATTTTTTCTATAGCTTATGATTGCATAGAATGAACCTTAATTATTTCCATGATCCAAACCTTAGGATTTGGTACCAAATTCTTAAGATCAATTGCAATGCTCTTTGTTGATACTTCTACTTGTATTCTTATCAATGGCCATCAATCCTCCTTGTTTGGAATTTTTTGTTCCATATGGCAAGGATATCCTCTTGGTCCTACTTTATATGTTCTCACTACTACAAGATTTTCATATTTTTTGGCTCATGTTATGTCACATAACCTAATTTATGGTATTAATCTTCCAAATTATTCTCACTAGGTAGTTAATGATCATTTCATTGATCATTGTTTTATCACTCTTCGGAAGATGAGAGTAATGTCAATCAAACTATTAAATGTCTAGATATTCTTCCTTAGCTTCTAGTTCAATTATTCAATGGTAGAAAACTTGGTTCTATAGGAAAATCTTTTTTTTTTAAACCAGCATGGATTAACTCTTTTGGGTGGAAGTGGATTGACCATGGAGAATTATTTAGGTTCTTAGGAATTCCTTTTTGTATTTTTTACTTCTTCCTCTTCTCAATAGAAATCTATCATTAGTCAAGTGGAAAATATATATTATTCGATTACTAAACCACTCTCTCTTGCAAGAATTTTCTAGGTTTGTTCTAAAGTTCCTATAGCCACCCATATCTACTACTCCTTATGTGGGTACCTTCTAAAGCATTTGAAAAATTCCATATAGGTTTTTTATGGGCATCTTTAGTCCAAGGTAAAGGATTTCATTGAGTTTCCAAGGAATTGCATTGCCTCTCTCATGACTCTAGAGGGGTTGGTCTCATACATGTGTAAGAATATGGTACAACTCTATGTGCCACATGGATAATCAAATTTGATGAGGGTAATGACTCTTAGAAAATTATTAATCATCATTAGATATCTTCTAGTGTGTCTCATAGGAATAAATCTTAGAAAATATTAGTGGGCATGTGTAGGATCATGATGGGCCAAAAAGTGGCATTTTGCACTCGTCAAAAAATGTGAAAATCCCGAGTTGACTTTTTTTTGGGTTGGGTGTCAGTACATTGCTCTATAGCAATTCCCAAGCCAAATTTTTACAAATTGGATATCCGATTTGTAAAAGTAAAAAAATTGGATATCTAATTTCAATCAGATATCCAATTTGAGTCGAGTAGTATAAAAGATACAAAAAAGTCATTTTAAACCTCCAACGACTGCAATAGCGACGTGAGTGCAAATCTGATATTGAATTTAAGCTGATATCCAATTTTGAAGGTATGTATTTGCTTTTTTTTGTATAATTTTAACTAGTTTTTTACATATTTTTATTAAAAACTAACGTTTTTTACAATAATTTCATTTATATTGTGGAATTTCAATTAGATTAATTAGTTTTGAACTTCAATCAAGTATTAAGGCTGAAAATCAAAACCCACAAATTCGAAACCCTCCACCACCTCCGCGCCCATCAATTGAAGATTTAATTGGTGAAAAATCGGAGCAATTGAGGGGCATTTGTGATGTTTATAAGACAATCCCTCAATTAAGGGAGATGGCAAACACATTGAAAGAAATAATTAAAAATATAGAAACCCTCTCCACCCAACATAATGCCTTTCTTTCATGGCAAGAAAGCATGAGGGAATATTACTCCTGTGGATTGTCTTACGAAGATGTGAAAGGTCTTGGAATAACAAAAGCCCAAATAGCCTCTTATTCGTTAACCCCCGCACTGGTCTACTAGTTAATGCTAATAAACCAAAACTTTCTATAAAAAGGTGCACGAATAAGGACATTGCAGATAACATTTGGAATCTTTGGTGCATGGTTTTTGATAAACCACCCAACAACAATAGTGATGTATTGTTTTAATTTATTAAAAAATTATACGTTGAGTTTGTGTTAGGTAATCATGTACATTACTTTGACATTAAACCCTTCTAGGGCGTAGGTGGAGGTATGCCCCAGGATAGACTAGGGGAAATTAGAGTAGTACAGGGCCCATATGTTCCCCCTCCTCCCCTTCCTGAGCCACCTCTAGTACGTCATCCAGATATTATCAAGGATGCAACCACACAGACTATTCAGGCTATTCACTCTTTGAGTGATCTTTTTGTTTCCCATACTACTACAGTAGCTCAGCCACATGCTGGTTGGTGATGGATCGAGTGTTGTTGCATCATCCTCCTCAAGTCCACATATCTATGTGCCACATACTTGCACTATGTACCACCAGATATGCTTGGGTACTCTTGTACAACCTGTTGAGCATCCCTTGGACACATTTTATTATGACCTCCATGATGTGGATGTTATAGGAGATCAAATGCAAGAGATTTGAGTAAACCTTGCAGAGTCCTCTCCTACTAGAGAGGAGGATGTTGGAATAGTTACACAGGTAAGATTTAAGTTGTAAATTCATAACTTGCATTTGTTTTTAAATGAATATTAATAAGAGATAGTATCAAGTACTAATATTTATTTACATGATCTATTTAACAATTGATTTCTGAGGAGGAGCTTACATAGGTTACTGATAGCACCCTCAGGGCCATTTCATTTGGATTTGACATTCATGTGGTATATATTTTTGCACTCACTCGTTTAGATTTATTTATTATATACTTGCTTGTCATTTGAATTTTCATTAATGAAATTATATATTAACTTATATGTTTATCTTATTTTCCTCTTGAAGGAAACACCTAGAGTGAGCGAGGTGCAACGCTGTCCAGACTTTGGAGGCATAATGGTAGATAAGGGAAAGGTAATTGAACTCAAATTCGATTGAACTAAGTTTTTTAAGATCTTATAGTGATTATACATACATCTACATAGATTGGTAGTTTCATATACTTGTCATTTTTATGTACAAGCGGTTATGAGCTACACATCCTCATTGACAAGTGTCACAACACCTGAAAGAGTAGGTGTTGGAACACTTGAAGGAGTAGGTGTTGAAACACCTCAAGGAGGAGTTGTCGAAACACCTGAAGAAGATAAAGAAAAAGAGATACCTAAAGAGGTATGTGTTTATTTTATTTTGTGTTTGGTCAATATGTTCCTATTACCTATAATTGTATGCTAACTTGTATCAATTTTATGTTTTTGTTCACATATATAGATCTGCATTGCAAAAGTTGACTTGATTGGTTCTTTGAGAGGGGTATATTCTAGGACTCCTGAGGGTTTGAAGAGACGTATATATGAGGTAATCAAGATTTCAAGTTTAGAGCTCAATTATAATTCAATGTATATTGATTTTGATGCTAATTATTTGATTTTAAATTGTATAATATAATTAATCTCAATTATGGTTTGAATTTTTCTTGTGTAGTTTCCTTCAAAGCCAAAGAGTGCTTCAAAGAGGCTCCATTTTGATGATCCACTAGTATTTTAAGATAAGATAGACATTTTGGCATATATTTTGAATAAATATCGAGATGCTCCATTTTGATGATCCACCAGTAGTTTGGGATGAGATAAACATTTTAGCATGTATATTTTGAATAGATATCAAGATGGCATATGCCACATTTTGTAGAACATTGTTTGAGTTGGCATTGATGTCAATTTTGTATAGGGACATACACTTGATTATTGGATAATTTGATATATAGAAGCTGACAATCGAAATAATTTGTTCCTCATGTGCATGTTTAAACTGTTCAAAAATTTAATCTTGAGTAATGGTTAAATATCAATGTACAATAGCATAAAAAATAATGGTTATATTATATAGTTCACAATAAAAAATAATGAATAATGGTTAAATTATATCATATATATCTTAGTTATATTATGGTTATATTATATAGCTTAAACAACTTTGAAGACAAGAACAATGGTAAAGTTTAACATTTTAACTTTAAAGTTTAAATACACAAATGTCATTGTCTCACACTACATGATTTTTCAGGGTCATTAGGGATTCATTGGTGTCATTTTGTGCATTACAACGAGGAAGTTGCAAAATATTGCAAATTATAAAAAGTTGTCATTAAGAATGCCAAAAGGTTGTAAAGAGGAAGTCCAACGGTCATTTGGGTTTGAAAAGTAGTTGTAACTATTGAATTTGGTGGGAAAACCTTTAAATAGTCTTGTGAACTCGAAGGGATGGTTGGAGAAGTTGTTCATTGAGAAGAAGCAATAAAATTTCATTGTTTCCTTGCAATTTCCTAAGTTTCCAAAAAAATTGAAGTTTCTTTGTGTTGTATGGTTTCGTACAGGGTAATCTTGCACTCCAATGGATTGAATTCGGTGGGAAGCAGGGTTAACCTCACCACAAACTTGGTTTGAAGTATTTCATTTGTTTTTGTTGATTTGAGAGGCAATTTACTAAGGGTCAGTCTGTATACCCTATTTAAGGGTTTTGAGTGCATCTAAAATGGCATATTAAGACTTCCACCCACTGCATACATCCATAACTCAAAGGATAGGCTTAGTTATGGTTAATAAACATGTTTGCATCATTTCATGTGTAGGGGAGGTTAGGATCATGATTTTGATGGTGCCCTAGATGGCATTTTAGGTGTTTTTGCATGAAAAGGAGAGGTTAGAGGGGGTGAATGTGAGAAATATTTGAGGTAATTCACTTTTTATGTCCTTTTAAGTTTGTGTAGGGTTTTTTGAAGATGTTGGATGCACTGGGATGGTCTAGTGAAGTTTGCAATTAGGTTTTTCAATAAACCCTTGCCTAAATTGAGCAATTTGAGGGTTTTCTTGAATAGGGTCTTAGAGGGTGAGTTCTTTAAGATAAGTTGGAAAATTTGTGGTTTTGTCACCTGGTGAGTGCTTCCCATTGAGTTTTGGGGTTTTTGAAGTGATTCAAGGGTGGTTTCTTTGGAAATTAGGCCTATTTGGCGAGGTTGAGCAGCGTAGTTGAATGATTTGTGGAAGTTGTTCCAAAAGAGTCATATGGGTTGATGTATGTTGTAGAAGGATTTAATGAGTGCCTATAATGATTGTCACTTTTAGAGGTTTTTAAGGAAAACTGAGAGTTAAATTGGGAAAATTGGGTCTGCAGACCTACAAGGGTGACTAGGTGAGAAAGGGAAAATAAGCCAAGATTGAGTTTGTAAGTAGAAAGGTGATTTGTAACCTTTTGAGTTGATAAATTGAGAGGTTTGTCAACCTAGGCTTCTATTAGAAACACTCACAAACACTCCAAAACTAAAAACCCTCACTTTTGACAAGTTTCAATCCCTCCAACACCTTCAAATATGTCTACCCTTGCTTAATTAACTCTTGCAAAGTGTTTCCCTAATGTAAGCAAGGGGGTTCCCAACTACACCAAGAGATTGGGACCTTTCACATGGACTTTAAGAGGCATCTAATAGGATTAAAATTCTCTTAAAAATTCAACTTATCCCCAAAACACACCCTAAAGGCGTATAGCCTCAAAACACAACTTTTGAAGATTTCTTTTGGAGAAGGCCATATAGAGACCTACAAAACATCATTTTAAAGACACTTCAACTCCTAACACAACATACCAAAAGATTCAATAAGGTTTATTTGAAATAAATTTGTAAACCTTTAGTCTGCCCTTATTTTAGGCTACTCAATTAGCCCTCTTTTACAAAGGAGGTCCCTCCTAAACTCATTTCTTTCACCAAAACTCAATGGAAAGTCACTAATTGTGTGAAAAAACACCACATTCCAACATTTATTCTCATATTCAAGACTTCTATGGTGTTGATCTAGCAAACCCTCACCTTTTATACAAAACACTAAGGGTTTATTGAAACTCACATCACTCAGGCTTAAAGAACTCAACCAATGCCACCAACAGACTCTAAACGGTTTGGAAAAACTCACAAAACCATCACAAGACCAAAACTATCAACAATCTACCCTGCATCCTTGACACTGCTTTCACTTGAATAAGTCGCTATCTTTGCATTCCAACCTAATGTTTGTATTCTATCTACCCCTTGATCAAAACCAAATGATGTTTTTGCATTTATTCCTGCAATCAAACTCTTACCAATAGTTACTTGAACTGCTTGCCCCTTTATCAAAGCTTCATGCTTGCATCTATCCTTGGGTTCTTATTCTTTCTGTTCTTTTTGTTCTTTCATCCCTGTCATCAATCCTCTTATCTTACTAGCAACAAGTACCTTTGTGTTGGAAAGAGACATTGCGAGGATCACTTGGTGTTGTCATTGATGGAAACCATAATCATCCACCAGGTCTGCACTCCATCATTTTTTCCTACCAGCAAGAAGACTCAGAAGTATCCAATGAGATCAACGTATCTGGTAACTCAGAGTTCTTTGATCTGTAAGATCATCTCCAGCTATTATTTTGCTTTGCACATCTCAAGGAACATTTTTTGGTATATTATCCACATCTCTTCTAAAGCACGGTGGTTCGTACCAAATTATGTGAAAGATGGAAGATTTGATTGTTGTGTTCTCAAGCTTTCTTGTATTAAGGCCAACTACTTGAATATACAAAGTCGTGGATGTATGGCAACTAAGTAATTAAGTATATCTATGTTTCTATGTCATTGTTTGGGTCCTAGCCAGGTTGTGGCTGACCTTTGTGGGTATGCATTGTATATTTCCCATAATATAAGCTGACAGTTGTAATTATCTTATGTTTTGTTGAAGTTGACAGTGTGTAAAAGAAACCTATATTGAGGATATATATACATGATCCTCCATATCATTTTGTGTAGTGTACGAGTTGTGTTAGAGTTCGATCAATGAGTTAGAGCATAGCAGAGGTGTGATAATGTGAAATTTCACTTGTGCATAGATGATCAGTGTTATGTGCACAAGCAGAGTAGAGCAGAATTCAGATTTAGTCTATAGAAGAATAGATCAATTGATGTGCTTTAATTGGAACTGTAATCAGGCATTCTAGATGCTAATTCTTAAGTTCAAATCTTTAGATGGTTTTAATCTAAACTCCTGGATAGCAAGCCCTTTTTCTTTTAAGTAGTGAGCTTTAGGCAGTGTGCCTGAATGCAAGTGCATTCCCTTGTAATATTCACTTTTGAGTATACTCATAATCATACTTGTGGATTGGCCATCCACCATGGTTTTTCCCCTAACAGGGTTTCCACGTAAAAATATTGGTATTGTGTTGTTGTGTTTCCTTTCTTTTTTATGCATTATGAATGAAGGTTATTAATGCTTTAAAGTTAAAGAATACTGAAGTTAATTTTTGCACAACACTGATTCACCCCCCCTCTCAATGTGGCTTTTTTCCAACAATTGGTATCAGAGCTAGTTCCTCTAAAGAAGAAAGAAGTCTAACAACTTGGGGAGATCTTGGAAAATATGTCAATGGATTCAAGCAATCTTAAACAACAACTTATGGTGGCCCTAGATTACATTGATCAGTCAAAAGCTGAAGTCTGGAAACTATAAGAAAATCTCAAAGATGCAGATAAATACATCGATTCCCTAAAAGACAAAATCAATAAGTCAAGAGAAAAGAGAAAGGAAATCTGTGATCAAATTCAACAGAATGATGAAGATGATCAGTCTAGTAAAACTTTGAAAGATAAGACAAAGGAATGTGAAAAGCTTACTCAAGAGAATACAGTTCTCAAGCTTGAAATGAAATCCATCATGATGAAGATGAAAAAAGAAGAATGAAGAAAGTCAGGCTCAATCCCTAAAAGAAAAATCTGAGGTATGTAGTTGATTAAATGATGAATTGGAAGTGTCTAGAAATAATGAAGAAGCTCTTGAAAAATAGTTGGATAATGTCAAAAATGAACTTGCTGATGCAAATGAATACAAGGAAAATCTTAAATCTAGCTCATCCATGCTCAATGAACTAATTGATAATCAGAGGACTCATGGTGACAAAAGAGGTCTTGGATTTGAAGAAGGAGAAAGCTTAAAATCAAGACAAAAGGATTCTAAACAAAGGCAATTCAGGCAAAGAAACCAAATGAACAAACTTGGAAGGTATCCGAGAAGACAACCTAATGCTCAAAAATTTAGTGGATACTGTTTCAAATGTAATAAGTTTGGACATATGGCTTCTCAATGTAGAAGTAGGATGAATCAAAGTGGTCCACATTTTCCAGGACAGTGTTTCAATTGTCATAAGATAGGTCCCAAGTCAAATGAATTTAGAAGCATGAGGAATCAATTTCACAGAAATATTAGATCCTACACATGCAATAGATTTGGTCATACTGCTAACCAATGCAGATCAAGAGGAAACAAGCATAACAACTTGTCTGGAAAAAGAAGTGTTATATGCCACTACCGCAACAAATTTGGTCATATAGCAACATATTGCTAGAACAGAAAAGGTATGGTAAACCAAAAGAGAAATGTGCAGAAAGACATCAAAGGAAAAGGAAAAATCACTATAGATACAGTAAGGCAACAAATGCAAAAGAAATGGGTAAAGAAAGAATCTTCTACTGAAGAGAGTGTGCCAGCACCAAAACTTGCTTCTAGTAATTCCTCTAGGAATTAGCTTCAAGTGTATGGCCTAGGGGGGTTGTTAAAGAAAATCAGATGAACCCCTAACTGAAAAGTGACAGAGGATACAAATGTGTTCAATAGATGCATAACCAACCAATAGATGCTATTGAACTCATTAGAGGGATCAATATGTTGAAATGGAGATCTGCAGATTTTTTTTTGCCACTGTGTACATATATAGTGTAACTGGATGTATTAGGGTTACAACATTTATTGTGAATAAAAGTATTAGGTCCGAAAAGTATAAGAAGTCATTTCACACTTCATTTCTCACCTTGCATTTTGAAGAAAAGAAGTTTGGAGAGATCACAATCAATCCTTGGTGATTTGAGGTGAAATTCGAGTGTCGGAAGAGATTCAACATTTCAATTGCGATCCAATGAAAAAAGGTATTTTACAAAAACTCTATAAATTTTTTATTTTGGAAAAATGAATACTCCTTTGGTAGTAGAATTCAAGGATCGTCCTCAACCGAAATTCAAATGGCATCCCTATAAATCTCTTGAGACTGACCCTTTAGGATCCTTTTCATCGGTCTCGCATGGATTTTTGCAGACGAAAGACATTAGGGTTTATATCCATGCGCATATTAAAGAACTGGGTAGCTCCCAACTTTTGGATCTGTATAGACATCACGTTGTTGATGAAGAATTTCATGTAAAGCCAGAGCATAAGATTTTAGAAATAAAGAAATTTGTATAGATGGATAAGTTTCCCATTTTTTATGGAATTGGAATGGGTATGATATATTCTAAGCCGAGTACACAATGAATTCATGTGGCTTACCATCCCATTCAAAATAACTAAGGAAGCCATTAGTGTCATAACTGGTGTGAATTATTCCGATGGGTTGCCCATTCTGAAATCTGTGAAAAAACAAATTGTCACAAATGCAACTAGATCAACTTACGACAGAAGGACTATGAACATAGACAAAATCATTGATATAGATGTAAAATTTTCCTCCATGGTAATTGGCTACAAAATCTACCATTCTAGCCGAGAAAATTTAGTATCTGGCACATCAATTTATACAACCTACTAGATGATTAAAGAAAATGTCGATTGCGATCTATGTGAGTTGTTGAGGATCCAACTAATGGAAAATCTAGCCAAAATAAAGAAGGATAAGAAAAAATCATTCAAATATTGTACCTTGTTGCTATGCTTGTTTTGTTATTTCATGAATGAGATTTTGAGAATTGGCAATGTTCAGTGGAGAAAAGACACTTCGGTAATTGAACAAATCATAGATCAATTGTATAGTATCGGGGACAAAAAATCAAGGAACGCTGCTATGTGGGGATATTTCAAAGATTTACAAGATATGATGCGAGTAAGAGAGAGGATTCCTACCTCTATTGTAGAAAAATATAAAGACTTTATCTCCTTTATGGTGAGCATTCATCAGTGTATGATGGAGGTTGTTGATCCTAGAATAGTCTGGATTATGCCTATGGGTTATGAAGTTGATGGAAAATTCCTAGACATGTATGCTCAATGTATCCTGAGAAAACCATTTGATCTGACAAAGGAAAGATTCAAAACATATGCTGAAAAGAATAAACATGTACATAGTGAGTTGAGACATCCTAATGGCACTAAGCATGTGAGAAAAGAAGTTGACATTTTCGTAGAAAGCATGGGAATATCTCTAGAGTTGATAAAAAAGGGTAGACAGAAAAGAGTTGAAGATGAAGCAGCAAGACAAGCTTCCAGAGAAGCATCAATAACAAAGCCAGATGGTCCGACAGTGCAATCCAGCAGAACTAGGACTACAAGAAGCTCGGTATCTCAGTTAGCCCCTATAGGAAAGGTCACTCCCATAAAATTTGAGCCTAAAAGATCCGAAAAGGAAGGAAAGAATAAAATCAAAAGAGTATACATGGCTATCTCAGATGATGAGGAGACATAATCTGATAAAGAAATCAAGGAGATTCAGAATCAAGGCACTAAAGAATCTGCAGTCACACAAATAAATCCTTTAGGTGAAGGTGATCAAGACAAGAAGAAAGAAAAAGCGAATGAATCAAGTATGTCTATACAAGCTATTGAAAAATCTATGGTTCAGGATAGAAATTTGAAACCGCTTCAGAAATGGTATGAATCTTTCAATGTTTCTGATAAAATAATTTTGGAAGAGGCAACTATAAAAACCATGAATTCTTTCAATAAGGTTCTTATTGAAATAATGGATAGTTTTCTGAAAATTTTATATGACATTCTTGAAGCCAGGAGGTTGAGTGCTAAAAATGAAGAAAAACAAATGAGAGAAAGGATTCTAGTTGAACTATGTCCAATTATGTCTCTAGATGAAATGAAGGAACTCTTGAACAGATCACAAAAGAAGTTCAAGAGAAAACAAGGGTTAACCAACTTATGATTGGTAAAACAAAAGAAGTCACAAAGGAAATAGAGAAAATTCTAAGAGAAATAATGCTAAGTGAAAAAATTGATACTGTAACTGAGGAAACCCATGTTGATAATGTTTTCCATGATTCGGTAAATGAAGTAGGAGAAGGCAATGTTGATAATGATATTGGTGCTAATGCTAATGCTGAAATTCCCATGGAAGTGGAGGTACTTGAAAATAATTCAGTTGAAAAAGTAGAAATACCTGAAAATATTTCAGTTGAAAAATCTGAAGCCAATCCCACACCTTCAGTTGGGGAAACACTTGTCAAGGAAAAGGAAGCATATCTGATTGCTACAAGAGACACTGTTGAAGCTGTCAAGAAATTTTTGGCTGCACAAAAGGAAGAACTGGATGTAGAATTGATCGATGGTTCCATTCACCTATCTACCTTGAGCCCAGTCCAGAAGATGAGAATAGCCACACTTGCTCAAGCTCAGGCAAGAGAGGAGTTACTAAAATCTCACATTGAGGACAATGAACTATTAAATATGGCATTCGGGGTATTGGAGAAATTGATGCCATCTTATGTAAAAGATCCGGATAGCTCATCCTCCCGTGAGCTAAAAAGGCTAATTAGCTCTGTTGACACTCATTTGAAAAATCAGCCATGACAAAAGTGTGGAAAGAATTCAATGCCAAAATATTTAGTGGCATGATAGAATTGATTAATCAAGATAAAACACTCTTAACTAAATGCACTAAAAATGTGAAGGATGCTTTATCTGAAGGCGGAAAGATTTATAAAGCATGCCTATCTTTCTCAAAATTTATAGAGGAAAATGAAACGAAGGTCAAGGAGTTGGAACTCAAACTAAATGCTATCTCAGAAGCATTTGATCTGGTAACCAGTAGTATTGGGAAAATAGAAGGAGAAGTGATGTCTCTGCTCAGGGTTGAAACACGAAAATGAAAAAATTATTGCCAGAAGTTGTGAACTTCGAAGCATCATTTGTCCAAAACTTGACATATTGTCAAGTGCTCTCAAAGAAGGAGATGATTCTTTAAAATTTGTAGATCCATCCAACTTGGAGTCCGCAGAGACTCAATCCTTTCTAATTTGTGGTCACATTACAATTTTGGAAAGTCTTAGGAGGATTTGGGATACAAATTTGGTTTAGCTAAAGAAAGACTTTGCTGATATTTTTCAATTCATGTAAGTTACAATTTTTGCTCAAACAATTTTTGTGTATCAATACATTTTCTGGTATTTGACACCCACCTTTGCCATTGATGCCAAAGGGGGAGAAGGAATGGAGTGAAAAATATTTAATCTTCTCAGAGGGAGAATTGGAGAATCACATTTTTGAATTTTTGTTGAGCGGTACAATCTATCTTGGTACTGATCCGACACTTAGTCATTTTTCACTAAGTGTTGCCATCAATGCCAAAGAGGGAGATTGTTGGCAAGAGACACTGTGAGGATCACTTGGTGTTGTCATTGATGGCAACCATAATCATCCATTAGGTTTGCACTCCATCATTTTCTCCTACCGGCAAGAAGACTCAAAAGTATCCAATGAGAACAATGTATCTAGTAACTCAGAGTTCTTCAATCTATAAGATCATCTTTGACTATTATTTTTCTTTGCACATCTCAGGGAATGTTTGTTGGTATATTATCCTCATCTCTTCTAAAGCACAACAGTTCGTACCAGATTATGTGAAAGATGGAAGATTTGGTTGTTGTGTTCTCAAGATTTCTTGTATTAAGGCCGACTACTTGAATATACAAAGTCACAGATGTATGGGAACTAAGTAATTAATTATATCTATGTTTGTATGTCATTGTTTGGGTCCTAGCCAAGTTGTGGCCAACCTTTGTGGGTATGCATTGTATATATCCCATAATATTGTAGACACATAAAAATGGCCTAGACCCACAAACCACATTCTTCTATTTCATGCTTCATCTCAACATAATTAAAATATTTAATTATGTCCTCTAGTCCAATGTCAACTATTAATTAAATAATTCTTAATTATTTAATTAATTCACATCTTTTATTCCTCCTGACTATTTAAATATGTTGCTAAATGATTATGTCACTCTATAATTAAATAAATTTCTAAATTTATTTAATTAGTCCATTACTTCCTCCTGATTATTTAAATAAATAAACTTTATTTATTTATTTAATACGTCATTAATTATGTCTTCTCATAATTAAATAAATTCCTATATTTTATTTAATTATTATCCTCTCCAGCTTTCTTTCTAATTTTAAATAAAATCATTTATTTAAAATCATTCACTTTCTAATTTCCTCCACAATTAAATAATTTTAACTATTTAATTGTCTTATTGATTTTCTTTCTAAATTTAAATAAAAGCATTTTATTTAAATTGGCAACTTCCCTCTTTCTAAGTAAATAATTTTAAATTATTATTATTTACTGTCACATGAATTCACCATTTTGGAATTAATTTAAAATATTAATTTCAAAATAGCATTTATCTCCACAAAGTAAGTTATTTCTAAAATAACTTGATTTTCTAAATCATCATTTTTCTACTTACTAATTTTTATCTCACTGTCACAACTATTCTCATTCCTTGATTTAATTTCTTAAATTAAATCTTGTCCACTCAATTTGAATCTCACCCTAAAGTTGCCCTAACCCTAATTAAGGGGTTGTTATTTTGAATCTTGACCATTGATTCTAGGGCATTTCTTAATCTCTCATCTTGTACGTCCATCACAAATTGCATTTTCTATAAAATGTCAATTTTGTCTTCATTTTCACATCTCTCTTAATATCCCTTAATCTCTTGAATCTCTTCTTCTCTTCTTTCTTCTTTGTCTAACATTGTCTTTTGCAGATTTTTGTAGTGCACTTAGAACTTAGCCTTTTACTTGTACTCCATTCAAATTCCTTCAACATTTGCTAAGTCATGTCATGAAATCAGTTTGCTCACACAAAAGTTGAGGGAATCCATCATATTGCAGCAAATAGAGAGGGGCTATGGAGGTTAATCATGGAGGCCTTGAGAAGCTTTGGTGATATTGCTTCTTGTTATTTTTTATTTCCTCCTTTGTGCTTCATAGTATGCTAGGTTTGATGTTGTTTTTTTTAATAAAGCTAACTCAAAACAATTACCCTATGTTGCAAATATAAGCTGATAGTTGTAATTATCTTATGTTTTGTTGAAGCCGACAGTGTGTAAAAGAAACCTATATTGCATATATATATACATGATCCTTTGTATCATTTTGTGTGGTGTATGAGTTGTGTTAGAGTCCAATCAGTGAGTTAGAGCAGAGCAGAGGTGCGATAATGCATAGTTTCACTTGCGCATAGATGATCTATGTTATGTGCACAAGCAGAGCAGAGCAAAATTCCAAATTAAGTCTGTAGAATAACAAATCAATTTATGTGCTTTAATTTGAACTATAATCAAACATTCTAGATTATAATTCTTCAGTTCAAATCTTCAGATGGTTTTAATCTAAACTCTTGGGCAACAAGCCCTTTTTCTTTTGAGCAGTGAGCTCTAGGTAGTGCACCTGAATGCAAGTGCATTCCCTTGTAAGATTCACTTTTGAGTATACTCAGAATCATACTTGTGGATTGGCCATCCACAATGGTTTTTCCCCTAATAGGGTTTCCATGTAAAAATATTGGTGTTGTGGTGTTGTGTTTCCTTTCTTGTTTATGCATTATTAATGAATTTTATTAATGCAAAGTTAAAGACTACTGAAGTTAATTTTTGCACAACACTGATACAGCCCCCCTCTCAGTGTGGCTTGTTTCAAACACTTTGTACCTACTTTACCTGTAGGACCTTCATGCTTTGTAACATTATTCTGAACTAATGGACACACAATGGAGCCTATCATGACATTAGCATACCAATTTACTACCAACTCAGTCTTCAAACTTGTGTCAATCTTCACACCTATTGTTAGAGTATTTTCTTAATTCAAATTAACCATCTCACTTGACACCATATTTTCAATAGACATTTCCTTTGAAGGAAGGCTGGGTGAATTCTTTGAGGTTGTAGTTAAGGTTTTGAGGGTCATAATGTATTAAGAGACCATTCCACCTATTGTTCATGTTGTGATTCAGTGGAATGGACCTGGTTAGAATAAGATATCTAGTTGCGAAAAAGATATTTGGTGGAGATTTCCATGCTGCCCCTATGGAAAAAAGCATGAATTTAGGCCTAGGATGCATATCTTGAAGTGATAGAAGGTCTACAAAGGCAGGGTAGGTCATTTTGATGTTTGGGCTTGAAGCCCTAGTTGAACAAAGAGTGAAAATGGGCGAAATTGAGAGGTTTTAAGAAGGAAATGTGTGAGAAATTTGGAGTAGCATAATTTGAAGGTGAATTAAGTTTGTGCAGGGTGAAATAAGAATGTTTGAAAATATTTTGAGGTTGGATGAGGTTTGGAGATGGGTTTTTCAATAAACCCTTGCTTATTTGGTGAAAAATGAGGGTTTCATGAAAGAGGGTCTTAGCAAATGAGTTTTGAATTAGTGGCTGAATAATTTGTGGTTTTGGAGGTAGTTTGAGGATTTTCTAATGGTATTTTGAGTGGGCAGCACGATTGAAGAAGAGTTCCTTTGTTAAAGTGGGCTAATTGGAGCCCCTTTTCTAGCGTTCAAGGCCAGTTTGATGGTATGGTTCTAAAGTAAGTACATGTGATTCTGTGATTTGTTTCTTGAGTGTAATAAGGTCATCCATGACCATTTAGAGTCATTTAGAGTCATTTTGAAGTGATTTGGGTTCATTTCTCCAAAAATGTAAAAAGTTATCAAGTTGCTAAAATGTTGTCAAGCGACTTTTGCAAGAAAGTGCAAAAAGGAATTTTTATTAACAAATTGTTTAAAAAGTGGTTGTAAATAGTTGGGATGCATCTGGGTAAGTAGGTTTATGCTAGGAATGGTCCTCTTATGCATTGAAACACGTGGAATCGCTCCGAGCTACATTCAACCGACAAAATCCCTTAGGAGTCCAAAGTGCAAAATGGCTACAAACTTTGGCATGCTCATATCTAGAAACCATGATATTTAGAAAATTATCATGCTATCCTATGGGATCATGTTGGGCCCCTCTACAATAACCTCTCTTGGTTTTCTCTATCTTGGAGGCCTTTTCCCGTGGTGGCGAATTCTCGCTTAGGGAAAAAGTTGTCAAATGCAAATAGTTGAAAGTTGCAAAGTGGTGAAACTTTTGTTCTGCAACTTGTGTGACCAAATGGCCTATTTTGACGCATCTGGGTGGGTATTTTTATGCTAGGAATTTTCCTCTTTTGCATCGAAACACACATAATCGCTCTGTGCTACATTCAACCGACAAAATCCCTTAAGAGTCCAAAGTGCAAAATGATTGAAAACTTTAGCATGATCGTATTCGGACATCATGACACTTAAAAACTTCTTGTATGACCCTATGAGATTGTGTTGGGCCCCTCTAAAATAACCTCTCTCAATTTTTTCTATCTCGGAGGCCTTTTCCCGTGGTGGCGAATTCTCGCTTGGGGAAAAATTTGTCAAATGCAAGTAGTTGAAAGTTGCAAAGTGGTGCAACTTTCGTTCTACAACTTATTTGACCAAACAGACTGTTCTGATGCATTCGGGTGGGTACGCTTATGCTAGGAATGGTCCTTTTACACACTGAAACATGTAGAATTGCTCTGAGCCACATTCAACTGGCAAAATCCCTTAAGAGACCAAAGTGCAAAATGGCTGCAAAATTTAGCATGCTCGTATTTAGACACTGTGACACTTAGAAACTTCTTGTTTCACCCTATAGGATCACATTGGGCCCCTCTAAAATAACCTCTCTCGGTTTTCACTATCTCAGAGGACTTTTCCCGTGGTGGTAAATCTCGCTTGGGGAAAAAGTTGTAAAATGCAAGTAGTTGAAAGTTGCAAAGTGGTGCAACTTTCATTCTACAACTCGTGTGACCAAATAGACTATTCCGACACATGTGAGTGGGTACGTTTACACTTGGAATGGTCCTTTTTTGCACCGAAACATGTGGAATCATTCCAAGATACATTCAACTAGCAGAATCCCTTAAGATTCCAAAGTGCAAAATGGTTGCATACTTCAACATGCTTGTATTCGGACACTATGACACTTAGTGATGTAGACCAAGGTAGGGGGGTCCAATGAGGGACTGTCCCACCTCACAGCTTAAGCAACTAACACTTGGATCTTATAGAAATGCAACATAAGCTAACAGATAATCAACATAAAGATAACAGATATGCAAGAACACATGACACAGGAATTATCCTGGGAAAACCCTCAAAGGGAAAAACCTACCCTTCAAAGTTCACTCCTCATTATATTATGATCTCAAAACACATTACAAATGCCACTCAGGCTTCATAGATGCTAGGTCGCGGCCTAGGAATTATAAACAATTTTAATAATAACAATCTTTCATCGCTTCTTCCTTTTGTTCCAAGATTTATCTACTCTGTTGATCTTCCCGGATCAAAACATCTCATCACTGTGCTTCATGACTACTGTTCTTCACACTTTATCTCTGCCTTCAAAATATTAGAACATTATTCACACACAGAACTCACACATATGCCTTCATATCCTCCCAATCTCCTCAAAACAATTGCTCATGTATATCTACATCTAAGGATAACATCCATTACATGTCGACCGAAAAAAATATGAAATGTGTACAAATTGTCATCCCAAATAGATAATAAATTATCAATGTGAATCAACCAATGTCAGCCCAAACATAGAGGGACCCAAAACAACATGCCTCAAACATGTAACACCTTAAACAATTATTCTCGAAGATCCACAACATGCTACAATCACCCTATAGGCCAAGAACATGAAAGCATGAACTCCCAGAAGGAAAATCACCAATCGCGAGCATAATGATCAATGCAAACCAACAAAACAGATATATCACGATGTAAAAACATCCATGAATCATCATTGAAACATCCACAACAACTCAGACTACTAGAATCACATCATCTCCCTTCAGGAATACCAACTAAAGCAATCGAACAACTGTCAGAACACAAATACTCATAACTTGATCAAATATTCATGCAAACCTCTAAAACTTTCAGTGGATAAACTAGATTTACTTGAAAACAAACCCTTTAATCAGCAACTTCTCATCCTTAGTATACTAAGCTATCCATCATACTGAACTTCATTGCATCATCTACAACCTCTGTAACTGAATGTTCTTTGAATCTTCTGGATACCCCTGCATCACTTAGAAAATTCTCGTCTAACCCTATGGGATTGCATTGGGCCCCTCTACAATAACCTCTCTCAGTTTTTGCTATCTCGGAGGCCTTTTCTCGTGGTGGTGAATTCTCACTTGGGGAAAATTTTATCAAATGCAAGTAGTTGAATGTTGCAAAGTGGTGCAACTTTCATTCTGCAACTCATGTGACCAAAAAGACTATTCTAAAATGTTCAGGTGGGTGCATTTACGCTAGGCATGGTCCTCTTTCATATCGAAACATGCAAAATCACTCTGAGCTACATTCAACCAGTAGAATCCCTTAAGAGTCCAAAGTGCGAAATGGATGCAAATTTTAGCATGCTCGTATTCGGACACCGTGACACTTAGAAACTTCTCATATGACCTTATGGGATCATGTTGGGCCCCTCTACAATAACCTCTCTTTATTTTTGTTATCTCAGAGGCCTTGTCCTTTGGTGGAAAATTCTCTTTTAGGGAAAAGTTGTCAAATGCAAGTAGTTGAGTGTGTAAAAATGAATTTTTAGCCATTCCACCCATTGTATCCTACTATAACTCAGTGGAATGGCATAATTAGGGGTAGGGAACATATGTGCAAGAAAATGTGAAGAAGTTGGCTCTGCAGACCTACAAGACAAACAGTGAAGTTTGAGGAGAATCACCTTTGATAGGGTTTGGAGGAACAAAGGCTTGGTGTATTAGTTGGGTTCGTGTTTAGTTGATTGAAGGCCTCCCTACTCTGCATCATGCTATTTCTTACTATTACACTTTGATATATTTTTTCCAAGCATCCATAGCTTGTTCGAAAGCACCTATTTTAGAATTCTAGCCATAGCAGCAAGGTAGTGAATTGATTGATAAAATGATTTGGTAGACATATATGAAATTTTTTGTAGCATAGACAAGGCAGTGAACTGTTTGAAATAAATGCCTCAAAGAAATGTGGTCCCATGGTGATGGAATTCCATGACAAGAACATTGAGACCACATTTCTTTGAGGCATTTTTTTGAATAGTACACTACCTTGTCTATGCTATTGCTTTTTATTATGTTTTGATAGATTTTTTCCAAGAATCCATAGCTTGTTTGGAAGCACCCATTTTAGGATTTTAGCCATAGCAGCAAGGTAGTGAACTATTTGATAAAATGCTTTGGTAAACATGTATGAAAAATGTGGTAGCATAGACAAGGCAGTGAATTGTTTGAGAAAATGTATCAAATAAATGTGGTCTGATGGTGATGGAATGCCATGACAATCCATAGTAGCAAGGAAATTAATTGTTTGATATAATTCTTTGATAGACATGTATGAAAAATGTGGTAGCATAGAAACTCCACTGAACTCTTTGAAAAAATGTGGTAGAGAGAGAGAGATATATAGAATTAGGAGAGGGAAGGGAGAGGGCAAGAGGGGAAGAAGGGAAGAGAGAGGGAGAGAGAATTAGGAGGGGAAGGGGAGAGGGAAGAGGGGAGAGGGAGAGAGGGAGAGGGAGGAGGAAAGGAGAGGAGAGGAAAGAGAGGGGAAGAGAGAAAGGAGAGGTGGGAGGGGAAGAGG